>JAHWFP010213596.1:29342-56947 GCA_023313725.1 Lithobius niger
GGATCGAAACGTCTTATCTTTAGTGTAAATTGTTTCTGAACTTTAATGGTTATTCAACTGTATTTAGGGACTCCGGTCACTCCCGGGGGGTGGATGGGGGAAGGGGGGGAGGACGTGGGAAATTGGTGGGGCCATGTATTTTTTGGGTGCTATTAAAATAGGGGAGGAGTAAAAAAAAATACAATCTCCACCCCCGAACCCCGGCCATGACCAGTCCCTTATTTACTTAAAAGGACATACCTTCTAACTATATTCGAGCATCTTGCGCAAAAATAGCATTTGCTACATTTACATAATTCAGAGTGAATGCAGCAAAACCGTTTGTCACGAGTGGAAAAATAGGAAAACGAATGCCTGAACAACCACATGCATCTGAATTAACGTTGCAAAAGTGAGCCTTGCAGGAAACCCAACGTGAAGGTATGTACCTTTAACACACACGTGTATGGTTAGTACGCAGTGTATGCAAGGGCTGGGCTTGTACACAGTGCAGTGTCAATGCACAGCGTCTTTTATTATGTAAGAATGTCATTATTGCTGCTCACTTGTCATTCTTAGCTGGTCACAATTTTAGCTCCCATTGTGCGTTTCGTTTATTACTTATGTTTTTAAAACTGCTCGTTAACAGAACGCTTCGACTAGTCATGCCTAGTATAACGTTGTGCACCTTTCGGATACACACCCACATAAAGTCGAGGCGGAATCGCAAGTCAACTCGAAAGCAAGACACAGCTCAGGTAAAAAAAAAATAGTAATAATAATAAACACGCCGGCAGCAAATTGGTATGGCTCGGTGATTGGCTAGAAGTGAGCACGAGTGGGCCGCCATCTGGCCGTGGGCAATAGAAGTAGTCGAACATGGAGAGGAGAGAAAATGAATCAACAGATGGCCGCCCACCTGTGAAAACAGGCAGGCAACCTGTTTGACGCCCAACGCACGCGCGGGCCATTAACCCCATCCCCTCCTTTCGATTACGCGGAAGGGTATTGCTGTAATACGGGGACGAATGCAGGGGGTGGGGGGTAAAGATTAAAAACTAAATCAACATTTGATCGGTCAGTGTCTAGTGCACTTTTTACGTGTTCGGTAATAGACATAGGCTAATTAGATAAAAGTATAAATACAAAATAAAGACTTGCCCATTTTCCACAATTTGCAAGATGTTTCGCCGCGTAAATATTTAACCTCACCATCTCGTGAAATACGCTCCGCTCTGGTGTCTGTTAAAGTACCAAAGCTAGAGAGAGAATAAACTTTATTTGGGGCCGGGGTCCTAAGCCGTGCACCCAAAGCCAGTCACCGCCATGCATGGAAAACCATGACTTTCTTACAATGAAGTCTGACAATTGAACTTGGCGGACGGACTACTAGCGTGGTCCTTGATCGTACTGATGATTATTTGGTTTGCAGTTAAATACATAATTATTAATATTTTTAATCTAGGGAAGACACTTTACGCAGCAGTTGCTGTAAACAATGAAAAAATTATTGGCGGCGGCGGTGGCTAATGTGCCGTTTTATTTTTAGTCGGCAGCGATCTATGTCTTTAGTACGGGCTGTCCAAATAGGCCGTCCATATGTTACGTCATGCTTGTTGGCCTATTTTTAAACCCCCCCCCCCTACCCCTTTGTCACAATTGTCACAAAATTTTAAACTGCCTCCTAATAATTACATCACACTTCTGCAATCACCCCAACGTAATATTTCAATGTATTTTACATTTGCTCAATACTTTACTAATTTGTACTACATGTCCTTTGCTTGCTATTACTTAACATGAATTGTATTTATTTTTTCAAATGTCTTTTGAGTCCACGGTTTTTGTCTGCGTGTATAAATGGAATTGCATATACGAACTATTGTTTTACTAAATAATATACCAACCAATTAATGTGATGTGAATGTCAACACGTGATGCCAGATTGCGATGTCACATTACGGAAGCACCCACCTACCCCTGTGTGACGAATGTCACAATAAATCAACACACCCACCCACCCCCTAGAGTGTGACGTAATATATGGGCAGCCTCAAAGAGGCTACAAATAACTAAACAAACTAAATGCTGGAGCAAACGAAAGCCTATTAAAATAAAGATGATACGTAGCTTAGGCCTACTTGGGGAAAAAAAGCTAAAATAAAAAAAAAAGGCCAGCAAAGAGCCCAAACTTAGCCGAGTGGATAGTGTCCCAGATTTTTAAGGAGCATTAACAAACAAGCGGCTACAGCGACTACCTAGTCGCACCCGGTCTTCCGTATAGTTCTGCCACTACCAATAGTGACGCACACTTCTCTATCACGCATTGCAACAGCTATCTATTATAATCTAAAAGCAGTAACCATCAGAATTGCCCGTTAAAAATGTATTAGCTTTTAAGCTTATTTTACATTTTAGGCGTAATTGCCAGCGTTTAGGCCTAATTTACAACTTTCATTTCGTAAGTAGCAACTAACGGAGATTTAGATTGTATACAGTAAGCCTATTCATTTTTGCAACACGGTATGCCTCCGGGCACACAGTTACAGTGTTACAACGTAACGTACAACGTAGCCTATATAGATCAGTGATAGTAGGGAAGGGACAGGAGAAACGCTGTTGAGAAAGCCAGCAGCGCCTCGTAGCAACTTAATGTTGCCATTATAACATGATTTTAGCCCTAATTTTCATTTCTTAGGCCTAATTTTTTTAACGGCAGTTTTAGTTTCATAAGTAGCAAATAGGCCTAATGGAGCATTTGGTTCGACCGTAAGCCTATTCATTCATGCAACAATGCAACAAGACTCTTTTAAACGAAGCTAAAATATTTTTGTTTTTACGATCCTGCGTTAACACAAATCCTTAGGATTTCAATTCGACGATGAAATGTTATTATTTAATATAGTTACGTCGAAGAAGTCTATTAGCTGTAAAGAGGTAACGATGTTTTAATTTGCTATGTTTTTAACTAACTTTTGACACTGAATCGAATGTTGTAAACAGGGTCGTCAATTTCTGGTACCGTTGCGAAGTTGAAAAAAACGACGGACGGACAAATTCGTTGCAATAGTCTTCTCAGCCGGTACGGCTGAACAGAAGACTAAAAGTCATTAAAATAAATACTAAATATAAATTTGAAATAAAGTTCTGTTCGCTCTCCTACATCTTGTTTCCTAGCTAAGGCAGGATAGCATATTTATTTACCATCTATAAAAAATAACCATGAAAACGTTCGTGTAAGGAGTATCCATGACATTCGTCAGAACAACAAAGCAGTCTCCGCATTTGTTATTTATACTATAGCCACATCGCTCACTCCGATCGCTCCACTGGCGTCGTCTCGCTTCGCTCGAGGAGGTATCCTCTCAGCATTTGTATACCAACAGACGGAATCTGGCACAGGCCCAAAGACTTGGATAAAGAAAAACGTCAGTCTTACATGAAATTCAGTTATTTAAAGCTTTATGAATGCTGACTTGAGCCCTGCTTTTTCCCCTTCCCCGGCCATGGATTTCCGATCAGTTTTTCAAAAACGAAAAACCATGCCCCGGCTTGCTAAGCCCCACACTGGTAAGGAAACTTTCTCTCCCCCCCCCCCTCCTCCTCAAACCTAGCCACGAACAGGAACCTGTGCTTGTGCTCTTTCTTAACCTGTTTCAATATTACATCGGTTTTCTTGTTTCCCCTATTTTTACTTTACGTCCTGCCTGTACGTTTTAGCATTTTTGTGCGTTCATTCAATTAGGGCGCATTCTTTATTGTCCCATTGTCCTCACTTCGCTGTCTGGATCACCACTACCCGTACACTTTACATAGGTTATCTTGTTTCGCTTATTTTAAGAATTTGTATTTGACGTCCTGTTCTGTAGGATTTAGCCTTTTTGTGCTTTCTTTCAATCAGCTCTCGTTCTTCCATTGGACCAGTTGCGAGGGAGTATTTTGCCTTCAGTTTCGTCCCTGTGCGTTTGTATTTATATGGTTTCTTTAATATATCCTTTGACGCCAATGTTCAGGCAGTCAAGTTTCAAATGTTTAGAGAAAAAATTGAGAATTTAAAATTTAATTATTTTCTGTAGTTTGAAATAAAGTCATGTTCGCTCTGCCTACAATAGGCCCAAATCCTTTTGCCTGGTTAAGGCAGGTGGGCATATTTATTTACCATCTATAAAACATCAACCATGAACACATCCATGCAAGGAGAATCTGACTTTGCTTAGAGAATCTGACGAGGAGAATGTGTGATTATCACCATGCCATCGATCGATGGCTTAGTTTCAATTTTCCTTAATATTATTTCCAGCGATTTATGTCTATTTATATCGATTGTATGCTTCACATTCCCAGAAGTAAAAATTCTGCAGTCCTCGCATTTTAAATTTCTATTTTTTTCCAGGGCCTGGTTTTGGAATAACCCCTCACGCTCCTCTTTCAGTTAACGCCATCTAGAGGCGTAGCGATTCTTCAGTGAGATATCAAAATAAGGAAGTTTCAGAGACCTAACCTTGACGTTAAGTAAACTCTGGGACGTCCTTGATGGGAACGTCACGCAAATGATGTGAACCTTGACGTCAGTGGCAATCCGGGAAGAAAAAAAACCAAAAGAGTACAGGCAGAACTACACGTTAATCGATACGAGTACGGTTTTAATTCCTTATCATCAGGGACAGAAAGAAATATATACGTTCACAACTTAGCAAAAAAAAATTATCAACATGACAAAGATTGGCTTCAGACAATTTCAGATGTCCCTGATAATTGGAAATCTGTGTTAACTGATACTGTGATGAGAAGCCTTGGAACTATACAAACAACGAAACCACTAAACATATTTTTTTCGGGGGGGGTGGGGGTGGGTCTTAGAGCACATTTATGCAACCGATCTCGTAATTGGTTCTCGCATTTAGAAGTTGGGGAGCGCATACGCAACGACTCGTAATTGTGATGGCAAAGGTGTCGTTGCCATGGTAGCAACGCTATACCTGAATTAACTAAATCCGACATCGTTTGAGTAAATGCTTGCAGTCTTATAATCCGTGACAATAAGTTAAAGAATTCCTCCTGACGAAACTATTTTCCCAGTCGCTTCTAACTCACATTACTGGCTGTTTTCGTAGCCAGACGGTAGCCGCCGCCATGTTGGAATTTCAAACGATTTCTAGCTTCTAGCTGCGAAAATGCAAAGGCAAATCACTGCATAAACGCGCCCTTATATATTTCACCGGACTACTTAAATGTGACCTTCCTCATGCTTTCGAAAACGTTATCCGTACAACAAGCTTGTCCAATGATAACTCCTGACTCGTTGTAAGGAAAATTTCTGACGTCATTAAAAGCCGATTTCCACCAAATTAGCATTGCATCATCTAGGCCTATCGAGTTTTCTCTCCTAGGAAGCAAAGGAATGCACAAAGCAAAACTTTTAAACGCAACAAACAAGTGACGTGACTCCTTAATTATTGATTAAAAATTTGGTACGCCCTCGCGCACCTGGAAACAAGCTATAAAGATTTACGATATTAGTGTCACTAGATGGCGCCAGGAGAATTTCTTTATATTTTTCCGTGGCACCATCTAGTGACATCAGTATCGTTAATCTTCATAGATTGTTTCCAAGTGCACGAGGGCGTACCAAATTTTTTCCTCAATAATTAAGGCGTCACGTGGCTTGTTTGTTACGTTTAAAAGTTTTGCTTTGTGCATTCCTTTGCTTCCTGCGAGAGAGAACTCGATTAGTGTAGATGCTGCAATGCTAATTTGGTGGCAACCGGCCTTTAATACAGCGTCACCATTTGCATGTAAATATATATTGCTTTCACACTGATTACACGAAGTCTTAATGACTAACCCTTCTCGTAATTTCATCAAATATTATGGCATTAAGTCATGACTCGGCATCAAAATATTTTTTAAGCATCAAACAAAGGAGAAAGGATCCGCTGAACACCTGCTAGTTTATAAAGCCCTACAAAAAGCCGCCGCTTATCCGGTTACGTTAACAAAAGATGGGTGAATCAATTTTGAAGTATGGAGCTCGATTTAAAAGAAAAAAAATACATGTAAACGGGATACTGTAGCACACCAGATGGACGTACTTCTTGAAGGTTCTCACTTAAAGGGGCCATGTTTGGTAACAGAAAAAGTGAACATAGCGAGGGGTTCGGTGACAAAGCTAGAAATCTCGTAGACCCAAGATTTAGATTTATAAATCCCTTGCAAATCTTGTAAATCTGGTATAAATCATCTAAATATTGTGTAAATCAAATCTTGTACATCACGTAAATCTGGCGGAAATCATTTAAGTTTTTATTTTTTAAACTAATTTCTTTGAGCCTTAAGTCAGCCGATGCTCGTATGGCTGAATCGGCTCAGTTTTGAACATTACCAGACTTGTTAGAGAAGAAGAAATATCTGGTAATTAAGGGAGGTGCCAACCCAGGGATTCGATCCGGGAAACCTCTGGTCATCGTAGGGGCCGAAAGATTGTCAAGAATTTGCCAGATTAGTTCCCATAGCTGCTGAAGGAGCATGGTAGCCTCTCGCGCTACCCTGGCCGGCAGTCCTGGCGGGGACTTTGCCAAGGTCCCCTTTCCAGGGGTTCGACCAGATCCGCAAACCTCCAGCAACCAAGCTGAGCTCTCTCACCGCTCAGCCACGTTGACGTCTTATGAAGTCTTTTGTAAATCTTTAAATCCCAGCAAATCTTCATGTAAATCTGCAAAACTTTATGTAAATCTTTAAATCTTGTGCAAATCCGTGTTATTCTTGAAAAAAATCTCATGTTAATCATTAAATTTTACTTACATTTTTAGTAAATCTTTAAATCCCTAGCAAATGTGCAAATCTTCAAATCTGTAAATCTTTGTAAATCTGCAAAACTTTATGGAAATCTTTAAATCTTCTGCAAATCCGTGTAACTCGATCTGTGGGAAACTTCACGTAAACCATTAAAATTTTACTCAAATCTTTTGTAAATCTTTAAATCCCCTGCAAATCCGTAAATCCGTTGGAAGATAGATTTACAAATATCATACACTTTTTTGTCTTTGTCAAACCCTACGGAACCTAGTAACGTCAGGGGCACAGGCAGTGTGAGAGAGTACACCAGTCCCTTTTGGAAGGTATGAACTTTCTTCTAGTTTAAGCTGGACTTTTAACTGATGTAGGGTGGCAAAGTTGAGGGCCGGAAATAAATGCACGGGAAAATAAACCTCGTTAAATTGAAGAGTCTTCAAGGAAAATAAAAGCTTCGGAATAAGAAAATTCCGAGAACTTAAAATACGAAAATTCCACACGCGAACTGAGAAGACGATTTGATAAAAAGCAAAACTGTCAACGAGTAAGCGTATTACAGGTGTATGAATTCCTCCAAGTTGGCTTTCCTGTATGGCTCAGTTTTGCAACATTACTTCAGACGCGTTTACATGTTGCAAAACATTCATTCATTTTCCTATTTTTTCCCTCGTGAGAAACGGTTTTGCTACATTCACTCTCAAAAAAATTATAAAGCCTCCAAAATTATAAACCTCCATGCGCCATTTTTCTCGATCCTCCACATCAAGTACGGTCCCAAAGGTCTATTTCCTTACCGTTAGTCTTTCCCTTGCTAAAAATCCTTTTTTAAATATGGTGTCTAGGATATTTTCTGTTGAATATAATGGAACTTTATTTACTAACGATCCGTCACTAAATGATGAATTGCGCGCGTGCAATCATCATGACGTTTCATCTCTGTGTGTACATCTACTAATTTTCTAATAATTACCATGAGATCTGAAATCTAATAGACTAATGTGGTAAAAATTAAAATTAATTATTCCAATAGATCGCCGAAGCAAAATTATAAGACACCGGCCTAGAAAATTATAAATTGTGATTTTAAAATACGAGGATCATTCCGGTTTGTGACGACACAATCGTTGACTAGATTCTGTCTCGCGTACTATTCACAAAGCCAACCGAGACAGCAGCTATGCGAGGAACGCAGCTACCACCCCAGCCGACCTTGGCACTGTAATTGCTCGGATGATGATCTGCGCGTAGCTGTAATTTGGCACGCGGAATGTTATAAGGCAGGCCGGGTGTCCCTTTAAGATTTGGACTTTGTTGTACAAAGGGGTATTTCTTTATTTCCGGTGGAAATATTCATAAGTAAGTGCATGGGGTTGGGTAAGGGGATGCGCTGATTGAGTGAGCGAAGCGAACGAAAATCAGCGTTTGTTAGCCAGTGTGCAAAATTACATAGCCGGGATGCACTCATCCCACGACAAACACACGAGAGAGCAAGCCGTCCCACTGTTGCAAACGGTGCATCAAACACCAGCCGTGCTTCAGCTAGTGCATTTCTATACCTCAGCCTGCAAATATCCGGCGTTCCACATGGGCTGTTTCCAAATTAGCCGAATAATACACACAAGAACGCGAGCATGGGGCAACAAGCGCGAGCGCATAGCAGGTGTTCAGCACAGCGTTGTTCGCCTTAACAAACACTAAATACCCATTTCAGCTAGACCCAGGAAGTCAGTAGCTGTGTATATAAACACAAAAGGAGTGCACTGCACTCAACACCTGGACGATTATTGCAAACGTTTGCAAAAGAGCAAATGTTATTCTTTTCTTGGCGAAATATGCCCCCGAGGTGGTGGAGGAGTTTCCGAAGCATGTCGTTTGGCAGTTTGCCTAAATATTAATATTGTGACAGCGGAAAAAAGAAACCGCCACAGAATAGAGGGCACAAAAGAATGGCGGACGTCACGCTGATTGACGACATACTCCGGTGATTACTTCGTACTCCACGGCAGTTGGTAGTAAATTGTTTGGTCCTGCGCTGATGGATCACCAACAACGACTCGTGTGAATCACTTAAAGACGGTTGTTCGCCAATTGATCATCGTTCCATTCTGCTGTGGCGCCATCTTAGCGTCCATCGTGTCGTTAAATCTTTCAGAAACGAAGGAATCCACCTATAAATAATTAAAAGTAGGGTGGTTTGGTTATGTAAGGTGTGGTTAAGTGTGGCTAGGTTATGTTAGGTTAGATCAACATTTTTCCCGTTACGCCTGCGGCCTGCGGAGTATTTTAATCAACGTTCTAATCTTCGGCGAAACGGTCATTTCCGTTTCGCCTAAAATTTGTTTCCCAAATTCTACGCCTCGCTCGTGCTGCCACGTTCGCTGCGGCTAAAGAACTGGACATTATTTATCGCCGGGGCCGGGGGGGCAGGAAGATCATGAATTTGTTGGGACCCGTCCGAAGAGGGAATCATACATATTTTTAGGACACATCAAGCGGGTGGGGGGGGGGGGGGGTGTCACAAAACACGCCCTTGCCCTCATGACAATGTGCCATTTTTGTACCAAAAAAATAGCCGAAATTTGCTGCAGCGGTGGTGTAAAAGAGACAGAAAAGGGTAAAATGAAAATAAGTTTTCAGAAAAAACGTAAGTTGTCCCTCCCTGCTCTCTCGGGGGCCTGTGCATCGTCCCTGCCAGAAAATGATGATTCGGTGAATAAACGGTGCTGGGTGTTAAAACAGACGTAGAACCCTGCAATCAAGTTCGTGTCGTCTGATGTTCCCAGAAATAGGGTAAAACGTTGTTGGGATCAAGAGCGATAGGAACAAATCGTCCAAAATGTAAACAGTCAAAATAGCATCACCTCAGACTAGCCTGGCCTTAACGCAAATAAGCCCAATTTATGGCGATTTCATTTAATAGAACAAAGTTATTTTTTTTTACAATTATTGCTTTTGTTATGCACCATTCATATCATATGAACCCAAACATAGTTTAATTTGTTGTCCATCGTAGTATGACAAATTCGCCATGCATTGCAATCGTCGTACACTTACTTACACATTAACTAATTAAAAAAGGTATCACAAAATTACTTTCAAATGTACGGAAATTAAATTAAGTGTGGTGTGATCTGGATTTTGATTACTTTTGATAGGCGATTGTATTTATTACAAGGTTACACAACGAATAAATAACGCGTTGTGGAAACACGTTAAGCGGGTTGTTCTTGTTTCACTGATTTTAAGAAATTTTTTTAAGGCAGCCTGCCTATTTAAAGTTTTTGCATTAATATAAACACTTTATGTCACGACTCATCAGAGTCAAAAAATTAGCACGATTTTGAAAGTGCAGATTAGTTTATAGCTTCTAGCGAACGAGATAAAATATCCAGTTAGCTTTTATGCTTATGCTACTTAACTTTACTATTTCTAGAAATCGGCTAAAGCGCTTTCAACGGGTACCGCATTATCGAAAGGAATAAAATTAAACTTTGGGAGGTAGCAGACTTTTTAAATAAGTGAATTAATTTTTGGCAAGACTTGCAGACACTTCTCACTCTACACACCAAGGATTCGCCAAGGGCCGCCATAAAGTGATTCATCACACATGTAAATTTCTTATGTGTTACTAAATTTAGAATCATTAAACCCGCAACGCGTTGCGAAATGGGACTAAATTTCATTTCCGGTTATCGACGGTAAAAGCAGTTTTGAAGATTTCCATAAGAAGGGAATATCAATTAGAAATCCAGCATTTAAAGGGTGCCTACCCTAACCGAAAAACGTTACGCGTTAAGTTTTTCCCAAGTTCACACTCAGAATTACAAGTTTTCTTCACTCACCGTTAAGCCTACTCACTATAATAGCTACTCATTGGGCTCATCACAAAATACGCGCGGTGCCAGCGCGCCAGAAAAAAAAAAAAAACCTACACGTAGTTTGTGAGGTTACGTCCCGTTTCGCCAAATCCCGTTTCGCCAAAAAGAAAGCAGATTAACAGCTTTTGCCTCAGGGGCCAGTCCCGTTTCGCCAAATATCGTTCAAGAAATTTTAGCCACACGAAACATTTAAAACATTTAAACACGAACATTTATAACATTTAAACACGAACATTTATAACATGATAATGGTCAGACATTTATAGATTAATAAACAAAAACGGAACGTTAAATGTTTAGAGTAAGGGTCTAAAAGTCAAAACCTAGAAGGAACACGGACAAGCTTTGACAGTAAGGGTCTAGGTATAAAATTTTGTAAGAGGCTGGTAAGCATTAGACCCTTACTACCCGGTGGTTAGCTTACGTCTACTCTATTCGGACAGAATGTGTATGAACGGTTGTATTACGTTTCTTTGTTCTTAGAATATTGTTATAGAACTTTAAGAACACAATTTTCTTGTGAATTTTGGCATTTTGTCTTTTGATGCTTTAGAATTTTTTATTATATTTCGTAGATTTACGGTGGAGGATAACCAGTAATGCTCTCTGCTGAGAATACCCTACCATGTTACTAAATGGACAAATAATTTTCAACATAAAACAAAGCAGCAAACGTATACCAACCACTGGATCATCACATGGGTCTTTGTAGGAAGATTTCCAGTTTTTCGTCAAAATGTATTTATTTCTGACCACCGGGTAGTAAGGGTCTAATGCTTACCAGCCTCTTACAAAATTTTATACCTAGACCCTTACTGTCAAAGCTTGTCCGTGTTCCTTCTAGGTTTTGACTTTTAGACCTTTACTCTAAACATTTAACGTTCCGTTTTTGTTTATTAATTTGTGTTACTTTTAGAATTGCAGCTAAACTGTAAAACAGTGCAGTTGACGGTCCAAATTGAAAGTTTAACACAGAAACCCTAGGCTGACTCTTACTAACACTGTTAATTGAAACAAATCCTTTAATCTTCATTCTTGCAGCTGGCGTTTGCAAATTGGCATTGTTGCATAATAACAATGTTTAAAACAATGTAAAACAATCAATCTGGTCGTTTAGAGCTCCATAACCCCTGAACCACTTGACCAATTAGAAAATGCCTTATGGAAAGGGCACATCTACAGAGCAATACCTGTAAAATGAGCTAAGAACCAGATTCACAGGACAAATGGTTTGACCTGTAGAGAGGACAGACGAAAGTATCCCCAGAACAACATCATCATCATCATCATCATCAAGAAGAAGCAGAACAAGAAGTTGTCTATTTGGCCCCTCTCTGTATCTCGGGTTTGGCTGGACCGAATTTCACAATTTTTGGACTGTAGAGAGGCCTTGACTAGTCGAGGCTGGATTCCAAATTTGGTTTTAAAATGTTGACTTTTGACGGAGTTATAAGCTCTCAAAGTTAAGAGTTTAACACAGAGATCCTAGGCTGACCCTTACTAACACTGGCTATTGCCAGTGTTAATAAACACCCGTTTTGCAGAATCCCATTTTGCAAAATAATTTGTTTCAAATTACGTGCCTCGCTCGCGCTGCCGCGCTCGCTGCGGCTAAACACATAACCTCAGAAAACACAACTAATCAAAAATTACTAACAATTAGGCATGCCGTTTTAACTTTTGCAATGTTACATTTTTGAAGAATATTTTGATTCTGAGAAACGGGATTCTGTAAGACAGGATTCCCGTTTGGAAAAGGTTAACCGTCACGTGTATAACTAACTATTCTTAAAAGAGAACCTTGGCATTGATGTAGTGACGCCCTAACATTCTAAACAATTATATTTGAAGCGCACATTTTTCCGTCTATATTGCCAGTTTTCAAAATGCTAATAAATCAACTGAACTGGGCTTATTCTACCACTGCTTGTTTCTGTTAAATGTTTGCCTTTTAAAGCCCCATTACATAGAAATAAGGTATTAAATTTCGTGTACGTGAAATTTTGTCAAATTCGTTTTGGCGAAACGGGACTGGCCCCTGAGGGCAAAACTGTTAGTCTGCTTATTTTTTTTTTTTTTAGCGAAATGGGATTTGGCGAAACGGGAGTTCACCGTTTGTGATGCGCCACTATGGATCAAATTTGACCACTATATAGAAGATTGTTGTAATACCTCCCCTCCCCCCCCCTGCCACCCCCGACTCGTTTGGAAGCCCCGTTTTCCGCATTAATTACGTTTTCGTTCCTATTTTTTTAAGAAAATGTTTCGTTTTTTTTTTTGGTATGTATGACCCTTCACGCGAACATCTTCTGCTAGTGTATAATTTTCGGCGCTGATGGCTTGTTTCAAATTTTCCTTAATATTATTTACAGTGATTTTATTTACTGCTCTTGTAATGTCAATTATTTCCTTGTAAATTTTACCGAAATAAACTCAACAAATAAATCGATTTGAATTTAGTGAGGGACGATAATTTCACTACCCTATTTAATTTCAGGAATAATGCACTTTTAAAACTGCATTTTTTTTTGGTGCGAAATTGCAATCCGACTTTTAGTTGAGGACATTAAGGGCGCGTTTACGCCACGACTCGCCTTTGCATTCTCGCAGTTAGAACTCAATCCCGATGGCAAAGGTGACATTGTCATGGTAACAACGCTAAATGGATTAGGTAAATCCGACATAGTTTGAGTAAATACTTGCAATCTTATAATCCGTGCCAATAATATAAAGAATTCTTCACGAAACAATTTTCCCAAAAACTTCTGAACTCACGTTATTTGCTGTTTTTTGTTGCGAGGCGGCAGACATAAAACCGCCGCCATGTTGGAATTTGAGGTGAGGGCACGTTTATGCAGCCACTCGCTTTTGCACTCTCGCAGCTAGAAGCTAGAAATCACCTCAAATTCCAACATGGCGGCGATTTTATGTCTGCCACCTCGCAACGAAAACAGCAAATAACGTGCGTTCAGAAGCGTTTGGGAAAATTGTTTCGTCATGAGGAATTCTTTATACTGTTGGCACGGATTATAGGACTGCAAGTATTTACACAAACGATGTCGGATTTAGTTAATCCATTTAGCGTTGTCACCATGGCAATGTCACCTTTGCTATCGCGATTGAGTTCTAGCTGCGAGAATGCAAAGGCGAGTCGCTGCATAAACGCGTCCTGATTTCTAGCTTCTAGCTGCGTGAATGCAAAAGCGAGTGGTTGTTTAAACGTGCCCTAACAAAAATGAGCGACTGACGAATCCTCTCCTCGTTCGTTGCCACCCTCCCTTATTTTATTAATTTCCACTACCATCCAATTCTAGGACAAAACAGTAGTCCCTTCACTTAGTAAAAGGTATGTAGGTGGCGATGACCGTACACGAAATAAAATGAAACGCAGCCGGCTAGGCAACAAAATGACGCTATTCAACCCGGAGAAGGAGGATGGAAAATACTGATTGCATTGTTCGTGGTGATGTAATAACCATGGTTTTAGATGCTACTGTGCGCTATCGATAATTGTCATCTGTTATCATACGAATGAAGGCCAGTTCAGAACAATAACGAAGTCAGTTGAAGGCCTGTATCTATTATTGGCGCACCAAATAAAAGTCTCGTTTTAATTTAAGAAAAACAGTGGCCGATTTTGATAAGCTCAACGAATAAAATCTGCTCCCTCCCCCTTCTCCACACGCACTTACTTTACTGTATTTAGACTTGCACTGATGGGACGGCGGACCAACACTGAGTCACGTCAATTCCGGAATTTTGTTAAATACTGACCCGCGCTTGGGAGCCGGAATTACAGTAACGCCGGTTTCTTAATTTGTTTTAAAAGAGTTTGAAAATATAATCCGGAATTGTGGTCACACGATTTCACCCTAACTCTTGTCTAATTTGTCAATAATATGGTTGCGGTTTCTGATGTTAAATGTATAGCCGTATCGAGCGCGACAGCGCCGTGCGAGGTTGGGATGTTATTTACGGTAATTCCGGTTCCCTTGCAGGCGTCCGTATTTCAGAAAAATGAACGAGTTACGGTAACCCCGGGTTACCACAATTACGAATTTATTTTAGACACTTTTAAAGCAAATTAAGAATCCGGAGTTACTGTAGTTCCGGGTCCCACACATGCATCAGCATTTAAAGGGATATAAATCCTTCCGGTATGTCGTGCGACCCGTTGAGAATAGCGTTTGCAACATTTACACAGGTTAGTTATAATGTCGCAAAATCTTGCACGAAAGAAACAAATAAAAATGACTGTGTTGACGACATTTACAAATACGTTAGAACTAATGTCGTAAAAAGAGTCATACAGGAAACAGGGACGCATGTATCTTTACGAAAATCCCAGAAGTAACGTGACTTAGTGCCAACACAATTCCGGCGCCCCGCATTGCGGTGCCGTGCAAGCTGTACACCAAATAAAATGTTGTTGGAAAATGTATGTGAAAAAAGACTGTTACGTAGCGCTATAATAATGTGATCATATGTCACAAGTAATAATTTACCCCATTAAATGATCATTTAAGAGTTACGATTTCTTAAACGAGGTTAACCAACAATTCATGCTAGAATTTCATGCTTTGAGCCAGAATACATGCAATAATACGTGCTAATGAATTCATGCAATCATTGAACGATTTAACTAATAATTCATGATAATAACTGCTGTAATTCATGCTATTATTCTCGTTAAAATTAAGGCATAGAATCCATACGATGTAAAATGCTATACCATGTAATTCATACTGTATAGTTCATGCCATGCTCTAAGCATGCTGGTATGCACCTTTAGCTCTCAGCAACGTAGGAGAAGCATCAGCTTATAGCGCAGAATCCTTTAGTTGTGTCTGTGAAGAGTAGTGTTCCCCATGGATCAATTTTGGAATCCATTCTGTTATTTCACGATATGGTCGCAAGGAAAATCTCGAAACAAACATGGGCTGCTACGTATTTACAGCTTTTTTTTCCTTTCGTCCACTTTCATTTTGCTTTCGTCCATTATTGTTGTATTTGTACAGACTACAACAATGGACAAAAGTAAAATGAAAATGAACGAAAGCAAAAAAAAAAAAAGGGACGAAACCAACCTAAAAACCTGTATCACTAACACATTCTACAAAAATAGACTTCGTCCTCCCACTGAGGAATGGCCCGAAAAATGTTTTAAATTACCGCGATAATCGATATCATCTCGATAAAACAAATTTTGAGGCAATTGTGTTAATTAAAAAAAAACCTTGGTTGAAGCCTCTATATATTGCATGCTTCACGAATGTTATATATCATTGCTTCCTCGCCATATATACACAATGTAGCAGTTGTGTTGGTACTTAATGCTTAAATACTGTTTGAGTTAAAATAACTCTCCAATCATCTAAACTGGCTAGCAACAGTATTGCACACTTATGGGGCAAGGTGGCTTGGTGGTTAGCATGACCGTCCCCTGTGACAGAGATACCGGGTTCGAATCCGGCCTCAACCACCCCTGGCATTTTCGGGCAGAGAAGGTCCCTGTGATGTCTCGTGCTCATGTTGTGGCATGTAAAAGAACCTAGGATTTCCGATAGATTTACCTAGCAAAATTGACCCTCTGTCCTTCTGGCGCCATGGCTAAAGCTGGGTGCACGTCAAAAAGTTACAGTATTGCACACTTGGTTGGAGAGCCCTTGCAATTCCGCGTGTTGTTAAAGCTACATGCAGCTTTCCTTTATGACTCGGGTTTGCGACATTTGTTTTCTTTCGTACGAAATGATTTTTTAGACATTAACTCTAACATGTGTATAAATGTTGCAAACGCTATTCTCAACGGGTCGTAGGACATACCGGAAGGATTTATGTCCCTTTAATACCAAGTATGATGCAAAATATGTCGTCGTTCTAGTAGTTTTTTTTCTTTTTTTTTCATTTTAGAACAGGTTACTTTCGAATTATTTTCCATGAAAATTAAATGAAGAAGCTGTGACGTCATGAAATAGTTTTCAAGAGCACCTTTTCGAGTATTTGATGACGAAAAAAATCAAGTTACTGTGACGAAAATAGGTCTAAATAGCCCTGTGTGCGTTCGTCGTATAAAAAACATCGCTGAAAAACGGTAAAATTATATAAAAAAAAAAATAATCATCTTGCGTATTATGTCGCTGAAAATTAATTAAGCATTTCTCAGGAGTGGCACTTTTTATACACGATTATTCAGATGCGGCCGATGGCTTTTTTTTTTTTTACCAAACAAAATAAAATCAATAGCTAACATTTTGTTGTGGAGTACAATATGGAGGATCAGTGAGCAAAAGTTGCACATTTGGTAAAAGTCATTCTTTAGAACCAAGTTTTTAGTTGCGGCATGTCTCTCAATAGGTCTTAGATTTGTTTCGAGATTAAGTGAATGGAGCAAAGAGCTGACATGGTCATCGGCTCCAGAAAGTGTTTTGTGAAAGGGCTGATTGATGCGCGATCTGAATTTTCTTTTTTAGACAATGTCATAAAAAAAAACGTTTCATGCGCCAAGGAAAAAAAAACCACGCGTGCGCTCCTGAGAACCACTTAATTAACTCTTAGCGGCCTTATATAAGCGGATGACGAAAATGAGTCGACTTGCCTTAAGAATAGTGCCAAATCAAAAAAAAAAAAATTATAATAAATAAATAGTAGTTGAGTCTATGTGAGGCGTGTCTGCCTCATGGAGGAAAGAAAAGAAAAGTCTCTTTTCTTTCCTCCATGGTCTGCTTGTGCGTCTATACTTTTACCAATATAAAAAATAAATTACTCGATAACCGAAACACAGCGAAACAAACCTACTATTCCTTATTTGTTGAGGCGTTAAATTATTTTCGGAGCATGGGAAAAATAGTGCCTCCTCTCCGATCCGTACATCGTTATGCTAGAATTGCCTCAACGGATCCGCTGAACAACTTTTTCCCAAACTATTTCGGAAACTATCAAAACCTGGACTCTTTGGTCCCAATCACCGCGTTTGCTTCTTCCCACAATGGAAGGATGAAAGATTTCTGTCTTTCATCCTTCCATTGTGGGAAGAAGCTTGGTGTAAAGGAACGGCTGACCACGAGAGGTACGGGCGACTGGGGCCAAAAAGTCCATGTTACGATAGTTTCTGAGGGCCAAACGAAGACTTTGCCCCAAAAATGGTATGGGAAAAAGTTGTTCATCAGCGGAGCAATGAGGTCCACAGCGAAGTACGGATCATCAGACAGGAGGTGCTGTCCTTCCCCCGTAAGCTTTATTTTCACCTGCACTGTACTAAAAACTGGCGTAGTCTAACGAAACAATAAATAACACTTTCTTCCCCTTTTTTAACGAGTAGTGATTCCCGAAGCTGGAATGCATCCCGGCTACATTTTCGGTTGGAGCGTAGCCCCTTTAATATCAGGGTTCGTACAGACGAAACCATTTTCAAGGCTATTTTAAGGCTTTTCAAGCGTAATTTCGAACCAATTTCAAGGCACTTTGCGCAGTTAGACTATCAAATTACCTTTTAATGCCAGTATTTTATGAGCTATCGTTTTTACACTATTGTGTTCTCAGATTGTAGGAAACTAAATTGTCGCAAACAATGACAAACATTGTGTTTCCCCTCCCAATACAAGGAGGAAGGAGGAAAGTGGAACAAGACTTGCTCAGCTGCCCCTTCTAGCAAAAATTGCTTGAACTGCACCGCACCTCGCTCTGTTTTTTTTATCTCCAGTCCAATCAGAGTACAGCTGCACTGTTCTCATAAGAAATAGCATCAGCTGGAAAATTATTTCTATTCATTTATTTAAGGAAGTGGCTATTTACAGGTACAGTACCTGCAAACAACTGGCTATTTACAGGTACTATACCTGTAAGTAATTGACTATTTACAGGTACTGTACCGGTGAGCTATTGGCTATTCATAGGTAGTGCTCAAAAAGCTAATGCAGCAAAGCCAACACACTTCAGTAGCACGAAAGCATCCGGCTGCATTGCTGTCTGAATCGTAGTTTGATCTTCCAGGAAAACAATTACAAAAATATGGAAAGACCGCAATGAAGGTTTTCATTTAGTAACTAATCATTCTCGTTGCTAAAGTCCGCAGTTGTGCGTTAAAGTCACGTCTTACGCGTAATTCCAGAGCTGTGCTTCGACAAAACGCCTTTCAAATGTTAATTTTGCGGGAAGGCTTTTGAGTTACAGACTCACTGGTGGCCAAGATAACCAAATCTGTAATCACAATTGATGTTAACCACGCCAAATTTGAGGAATCTGGGCCAGATTTTTAACTGAAAACGTGGACGTTAAGCTACCGTTTCGAGTATAAAACGTTGCGTTTTCCTGAATGCGAAACAAACATCGCACAATTCCGTGGCGCCATCTGTTGTCATTTTGTGTCATTAACTTTTAGCATTGTTCACTGGTCATTGAGAACGTATTGGATTCTCTCATATTAATTTACGCAGTCTCAGCTAACCTTTACGTTTTTGATAAATTTGTTTGTTCATGGTTTTTGGTCATTAGATGTGCTTTAAAGCCACGTTTATCGTATAATTTTAGAAGTGTGCTGATACAATCTTCGACAAAACGCCTTATAAGTGTGAATTTTGCGGGAAGGCGCTTGAGTTACAGACTCAACGATTATAACCACTCGTGGCCAAGACGATCAATCTGTAAACATTCTCACAAATGTGATGTTAACTGGGGCAGATGTGAGCGATATGGGCCAAATCTACCTGAAAACGTGAACTTTGTGCAGTCGTTTTAAGCGTTGCAAAAGCGGATTTATTAGTCACATTTATTCGAATGGAAAAATTATACGACTGTACAGTGGCGCCATCTGTTATCAATTGTATCGTTAACCGTTACAGATTGTTCACTGGTGCTTGAAAACTTACCATATTTTCTTAGATTAAGTTATTTACGCTTAGCTAATGTTTACTTTCTTGATAATATTTGTTTGTTCATGATTTGTGCATTCCTTCGCTTGCTGTAGGATTTAACGATATAAAAGACAACAGATGGCGCCGGGGATAGAATCGTGCGATTTTCGTAAAAAAAAAAATTAACAATAAAATGTTGTTTTCGTTCATATCTAGCCTAGGCTTATATGGATTTGATGAATAATCACCATGCCTGATCAGTTAAGAAATTAACACAGTAGAAAGAAAC
This sequence comes from Lithobius niger, assembly GCA_023313725.1. Lineage (NCBI taxonomy): Eukaryota > Metazoa > Arthropoda > Chilopoda > Lithobiomorpha > Lithobiidae > Lithobius > Lithobius niger. The sequence continues at coordinate 49,130 of JAHWFP010213596.1, forward strand.
TATGTAAATGTAATGTGTGTATGCACGATTTTTCGTCTTTTGGCTAGTGCGGTGTTATCTTTTTACGAAATTGCAATTAATCGGATTCATTTGGGTTTCATGAATGAACATGTTGTCGGATCTGGTTTATGAGATACGCATGGAAATGAAAAACCATTTAAATGTAATGTGTGCAGATGAGCTTGTTAGTTGTTACAAAATTTGTTGGCAGGGGGTGAGAGCAAAATAAATAAAAAATTGAAAATGAGGTCCCACAATTCAGCTAGGGGTCTGTCTAGAAGGAGGGCTTCCCAAAAAAATAATTCATTTCCAGCAATTTTCGTACCTTTGTAAAGTTATGAAAACCAAGTTTCACAATTTTTTTTACTTGCAACAAACCCTTTGTCTACTTTTAACAAATTTTAGTCCTAATTTTTCGGAACTGGATATGGGGGTACTACCCCAGCCCCCACACCTCCCGGATGCGACGCTAGTTGAGTCATAGTAATTGTTTTTGATCGCTTAAAACAAACTTAACTGAAACAAGCTATTGTCAGGCTTTCGTACGAGCTTGACCGTATATTTCACGTTAAAAATCACATGCCACGCTCACAATGTTAGCTCTGATAAGTCGATGCTTTTGAAAGGTTTGCCGTATGGCTATGTAATTTGATGCTTCCTCGAGTAAGGCTGTACTGTACATATTACTGGAATTATCAGGGTTTTCTTAGACGACCTTCGAATATTCAGGCAGATCATACTTTAATGTGAAATCAAACTGCAATAATCGAAATAATTATTCTTTATGTGCTTAGCATTAGTAAATAATGAGGAAGAACACAAGTTCAGTAGTTTTATGGTAGCCAGTTGCTTGTAAACATAGTACCTGTAAATAGCCAGTTGTTTGCAGGTACTGTACCTGTAAATAGCCACTTCCTTTATTTAATTTTAGACCTAAATTAATATTACTGTTAACGCATTAACAAACCAAGTACATTCACAAAATTCAAAGTCGTTTTAAGGCTCAGACAACAAAGATTCCAAATTTCAAGGTTTTTCACACCTTGAATTTTCGGTTTTCGAATTTTAGGCTTTTCAAAGGCCGTTTACGAACCCTGTTATATTTTACGTCAATATCAATTTACAGCTTTATTACGTTGGTTTCGTCCATTTTTGTTTACTCTCGTCCTTTGTTGTATTGGTACAGACTACAACAATGGATGAAAGCAAAATGACAATGGACGAAAGCAAAAAAAAAGGGACGAAAGCAAAAAAAAAGGACGAAACCAACCAACGTTAAAAAGCTGTAATTACTAAAGTGCTAAAGAGATTATAGAGTAATTGCAATAGAGTCTCATACCCTGCGGAGTTCGTATCTGTAGCTAGTTATCGTGCTAGCTGCAAGAGGCACTTGATATACACGGAGGGAAAAACCTTAGCGTAGTTTGTCGAGCCAATGCTGGGAGAGCGGTTTCTGGGATCTACAAATGCCCAGTTTTGGGGGACTAATTGTTAGCTGCTGCAACCACGTTTCAGCACGTGGAAGCTTTTTTCCTACCGATTGACAGACAACCTTAAAGGTACATTCCACCGGCCTCATAACAGCCACGCGCGTATTTCCATCGTATCGTTTCGCAAGACTCGGCGTAGTAATGCAAGGTCAACTAACACAGTAGCTGCGTTCCTCGCATCGAGGAGCGTGGCTACTATCTCAGTTGGCCATGGGCGTAGTAGATGAAACATCGTGAACGCAAAAATTGTGTCGTCGCAAACCGGAAAGATTTTCGTATTTTAATATTATACTGTATAATTTTTTAGGCTAGTATTTTATAATCTCCTTCGGCGATCTATTGGCATAAATAATTTTAATTTTTACCGCATTAGTCTTTTAGATGTTTGATCTCATGATAATTATCAGCAAAGGGTTAAAAATGAGTACATGCACACACACAGATGAAACGTCATGTTTATTGTAAGCGCGCAAAGGATCATATAATCGCGGGATGCTGCAAATTAGTTCTAAATATTTAACAGAAAATCTCGTAGACGCCCCATTTTAAAACGGATTTTTAGCAAGGGATTGACACGTGGTAAGTAAACAGACCTTTGGGCCGCACTTGATGGGGGGGGGGGGCCGAGAAAAATGGTGTTGGGAGGATGTACCTTTAATATATGGTTCGAAGAGTAAGCGTAACATGTTTTCTGGCCTGAAGCAGAAAAACGAAACTCACAGCTTCTCTCCCAGTCGACCTTGTGACAAGGGCTGGAAACACTAACAAGAGACTATAGTTCCAGATTTTCGTGATTGGTTATTAAAGAGACATTCCTCCCAGCGCCATTTTTCTCGATCCTCCACATCAAGTACGGCCCCAAATGTCTGTTTATTTACTTGTTAGTCTTTCCCTTGCTACAAATCCATTTTAAAATGTGGCGTCTACGAGATTTTCTGTTGAATACTGCACAACTATATTTACTGTATCCTGCACGTATATGATCCTTTGCGCACCTACCACAGCTACCACCCTACTACCTTGAAGTTTGAGCTGTGTGTGCGCATGTACTGCTTTTAATCGTTTGCTAATAATTACTGTGAGATCAAAAATTTAAAAGATTAATGCGGTAAAAATTAAAATTAATTATGCCAGTAGATCGCCGAAGAAAAGTTATAACGTACTAGCCTAAAAAATTATAAATTGTGATGTTAAAATACGAAAATCGTTCCGGTTTGTGACGACACAATCTTTAACTTGATGCTGTTTCGTATTCTATTCCCAAAGCCAACTGAGATAGTAGCTGCGTTCCTCGCTGCGCTGAACGCAGCTACTATTTCAGTTGACCTTGGCGATGGTAACATGCGCGGTAGCAGGCGGAATGTGCTTTAAAAGCTCGTTCCTATCAAGCAAGTTGCAGTGTGTGTTGTTGTCTTGATCATTAATGGCCAAAGCCGCCTAATCTCGTGTAACCCGACGCACAAGTCTCGCACCCGAGAATGGAGGAGCAAAAACCGCGTGACCTTGAAATGAAACGGACCGGCTCGTGACGTCACGTCGGCTATTCTTTCCAAGGTCGGCTGTCCGTCCGCCGTCCTTCCGTCTGTCGTGTCTATTAATACGGCAGCTAAATGAAGCTAAGCTAAGACGGAAGCACTCGACGAACAATCGCTTCGGCAGCAGGGCTAGAAGGGTTTACACGGATCTTGGATGCGTAGTCATTAGTCAGCGACCCTAAAAACCAGAACACCCCCCTTTAACACCTCCCCCTACATCAAATACACCCAAATGTAGTTTCATATAAATCAGCTGAACAGACATCAAGCGTGTGAGTTTTGATTTAAGGACTATTTTGGTCCGTTTTAGCATTCTTAGTACGCAAATGTTGTCTTAATGGCCGCTAACTATAGTTTTGGCCGAGATGCGTGCAGAAAACATTAATGTTGTGTCCGGTTGGTTGAAACGTGATGCTCGTGGAAACGACCATTAACTATCACTCGCATCGTAGTAACGGATGTAAACACTGGTTTTTTTTTCCATTAACACACTGCCCCCCCCCCTCCCTTGAAACTAGAAAAAAAGGGAGGTGAAGAATAGGAGGGGTGGTAGGGATAGGGGATGGACACATAGGCTGCCCCAATTTAGCCCCTGGACAAATAAATATGCACTCGGAGAAATAGGCCCTCAGACATTATAGACACCAAACGAATAGGCACCAAGTGCTTTTTTTTAATTGTTTGTTTAATTGGGATTGTTGCCCTCACATTTTTTATCATTTGTTTTAAATCTGGGGCACTTATTGGTGTGGAGCCGGTGGGGGGAGGGGGCAAGGGAATTTTCGCTTTCTGAAATTTATTGTGGTGAATTTATGTTTCAAATTACGCTGATTGCTCACGCTGCCCATAACATCATAGATGCTATAATAGAGATGTCAACAAATCTTTAGACGTTTTGAACGCTATGAACATTTTATGGCACACGTTTACCCCCCTACTCCCCAATTTGAGGGCAATCCATCCAAATTTTTAAAAAAAAATGTAAAAGTTGACACCTAATTGTCCCGTGTCCATATATCTTGAGTGCCTATTTGTCCAAGTGCCTATTTGACCAAGTGCCTATATCTGTCCAAGTGCCTATTTGTCCAAGTGCCTATTTGTCCGGGTGCCTATTTGTCCAGGTGCATATTTGTCAAAGAGCCTATATTATTTTGTTCAAGTGCCTATTTGTCCAAGTGCCTATTTATCCAAGTGCCTATTTGTCCAAGTGCCTATATTTGTCCAAGTGCCTATTTGTCCAAGTGCCTATATTTTTCCAAGTGCCTATTTGTCCAAGTGCCTACTTGTCCAAGTGCCTATGTTGTGCCTATTTGTCCAAGTGCCTATTTGTCCAAGTGCCTATATCTGTCCAAGTGCCTATTTGTCCAAGTGCCTATTTGTCCAAGTGCCTATTTGTCCAGGTGTCTATTTGTATTTGTCCAGGTACCTATTTGTCCCAGTTCCTATATGTCCGGGTGCCTATTTGTCCAGGTTCATATTTGTCAAAGTGCCTATCTTGTTTTGTCAAACTGCCTATATTATTTTGTCCAAGTGCCTATTTGTCCAAGTGCCTATTTGTCCAGGTGCCTATTTGTCCAAGTGCCTATTGCCTGTATTTGTTCAAGTGCCTATATTTGTCCAGGTGCTTATTTGTCCAGGTGCCTATTAGTCCAAGTACCTATTTGTCCAAGTGCCTATATTTGTCCAAGTGCCTATTTGTCCAAGTGCCTATTTGTCCAGGTGCCTATGTATTAGGTTGCCTAGGATAGGACGTAAATATCGGTAAAAACTGTCACAGTCTTAAAAAATGTGCACGATATTTTTCGTTATCTGGCATACCAGAATTGACATTGTTTAGAGCATATTTAGGGTCAGACGCACTTGGGACAATTTTCTACGTAGTTCAAATCGGTAATTCCTTCGATATTTTACACGCCACAATCGACACGGGTATGAGGCACCATATTTTAGAGCCCCAGAGAATTGTTGATCCTCAAAACTATTGTATTCTTTGTTTGTTTGTAAAACGCATTATTCAGTGTGAAGTACAATACCAGGTTAGTTTCTAAGTATAGATAATGGTGTTCGGGCCCCTCCCGGAAGCAGAATATTTGCAGCCGGTATGTAACATGTGTTTTACAAACACAGGGAGAGGGAGGATGTCTGTGATAAGTAAAGGTAGGTAGTGAAGGAGGACTGGGAACCCAACATGTTTAGTTTACATTCGCCAGCCACATCTTTGACATTTTGGAATCTTAAAAAATGCCTTTTGTAAGAATCTTATACGTGCGTACTTTTTTCATTTCCTCACATGAGTCGTTTCCTGTGACGTGACACTGTTTCAACTCGTGTTGTGAGCAGTGTAGATGAACGAGAGATTAAGGCTTGGCTGAAAATGACTTGATTGGGTGTCAGCGTGACCCTGAAAATGGTTTATTATCTAAACAATCCCCAGCAAAAATGTTCCAATGTTAAACCACTGTTTATGATCATGGTTTGCCATTGTTAAGCCAATGGTAAATTGGGACCAACCATTGTTATCCAAAGATTGAAACATGGTGAAAGTGCCCTGTTACCATGGTAACTAGTGATCATGGTTTTGAACGTGGTTTAACCAAGTGTAAATTGGGACCACCCATGGTTTAACCATGTTTATCCATGAACTATACCCGTGTTTAACCATGGCTGACCATGATCGATTTTTGCTAAGGATCCCCTGCTTTAGGCTTTATTCCAGGGGCGGTAGTCTTCGGTAGTTTTTTGAAGTATGAAAGCGCTGCATCCGTTTAAATTCCAGAGTGTTATACACCTATCATATTCAGAGCTTGAATGAACTTGCGGGTGCAAAAACTTGAGTTCCAAAAAGAATTCTCGATACCCCAATTTAGGGTGGACTGAAAAAATAAAATTTTCGAATTCGAAATGTCATACTGCGGAAAGGTTACCTATTAGCATCACTACCACACACACAGAAATTCATCACTGTGAGGTTCATGTTTTGAGGTGACACAAAGGTCTACAAGTTTAACATTGTACGTCAATCGCGCAACGGTAAAAAAGGCAAAAAGGGCAAAAATGATGATTTGATTGGTTTAAAATAAAAAGTTTACATCATCTCGTTTGATAATATCAGAATCCCTAAAAGGTATATACCCACAATTTCAAAGATTTTTTATTTTTTATTTTCCAGAATATAGTACTAGTCTGGTTATGGGCTAAAATAGGTGGAAAGGGCTATTTTGGCCCCATCTTTGACCGATAGTTTTGAACAAAGATTAAATTCCTTTCAATTACACCATTATTTACATGGTTTCTGAGCACATCAAATGAGAAAATGTTAAAATTAAATTTTAAACCAATCAAATCATGATTTTTGCCTTTTTCGCTCTTCTGCCCATTGACACACAATGTTAAACCTTGAAGGCCTTTGTTGAACCTCAAGGTCAAGTCTTAAAAAAGGTGATGAATTTTTTTGTGTGTGTCGTAGTGATACTAAAAGGCAACTTTAACCACGTATGAAATTTCGAATTTCAAAAATTTTATTTTTTCATTCCGCCCTCTACCACGCCATTCGGACTGCTGTTTCTTCTTCTTAATAAAATGAGCAGAGAACTGCGACGGGTCTGTAGGCGAGAAATTTCTCTAGCCAGTTAGGCTTAAAGGTACATCCGCCTGACTTGTAAGAGCCACGCGCAGATCGCCATCCGCGCATGTTATACCATCGCACCGTTCCGTCAGACTCGTACAAGGAACGCAGCTACTATCTCAGTTGGCCTTGGGCGTATTAGGCGAACAACATGAACACAAAAATTACACAAATTGTGTCGTCGCAAACCGGAAAGATTTTCGTATTTTAACATCACACTTTACAATTTTCTGGGCTAGTATTTTATAATTTTTCTTCGGCGATCTATAGGCATAAATAATTTTAATTTTACCGCATTAGTCTTTTAGATTTTTGATCTCATTATAATTATTAGCAAACGATTAAAAATTGTACATACATACGCACAGATGAAACGTCGTGGTTATAGTAGGTGCGCAAAGGATCATATAATCGCAGGATGCTGTTAAATTGGTTCCCAATATTCAACAAAAATTCTCCTAGACATTTTAAAACGGATTTTTAGCAAGGGATTGACTAACGGTAAGTAAATAGAACTTCTGGGCCGTACTTGATGTGGAGGAGATCGAGAAAAATGGCGCTGGGAGGAACGTACCTTTAAACTACTATTGAAGAAATTATTCTAAAAGCTAAGTCCAACAAGCACAATAGCGCCATCTATTTTCAAAAGTGACAAAATCAACCACGCCCATCAGTTCTTTCACACTCTAATTCACTTTTTTGTAAAAACCCACTCCAGCCAGTTCTTATGAATATCAAAAGTGAACGAACGCTCTAAGCAGACCTACTCAACAAACTCAAACAAAATGAAACGCCGCCTAGTTGCCTGTGATTTATTGACTGTTCTCGTTTTGCCAAACCCCAACCGACCGCAACAAACATCTTCCTTCTATCAAACCACTTCGTACCAGGTTTTTTCGTTGTTGTTTTACCTCTGTTTAAATCCCTGCGGCGTTAAAGACTAATTAGCGCCAACCAAACCCAGAATCGCTTACGAAGACTTATTAAATGGGCTAATTAAATGCTTAAGGTAAGGCAGCCGTGTGAAAGTCTGTGCAAATATAAAAAAAATTCTTTTTTATTGCTTAAGCAATATGTCTTAGGATCCACACTATAAGAAACTCAGAAATTGACACATTTTGAGTTCACTGTATCAATTTCTGAGTTACTGTATTTTTCTGTTATTTGG
>JAHWFP010213596.1:59636-73287 GCA_023313725.1 Lithobius niger
TTGATTTCTTAGCAGCAGACGGTTTTATTAACCTTGAAACGGCAAGTAGGTGCGTTTGTTTATATCTCCGCGGCGAAACTGGCCAACTTAGATTTTTTTCAAGGTCGGCGCAAATGCAAATCGAGACATGCGTTATGCAAAACAACAAAATAAAATATTCACGAACACTGGTGTTTTAGGCCGAACAAAGTTGAAATGTATTTCGGGCAGCATCGCGTCACCTAAAAAAAAGCGCTGTAGCAATTTTTTTTCGGGTTTCTGCCAAATTTCCGCAGTATTCTTGATTGCTGACACCGAGAAATTATTTATAAACGAATTTACAAATCGTTACATAATTATGGCAAGAAATATTTTTTGTCTTTTCTTCGTCTTGTTATTTTAACAAGAAGAGCACGAGTGATGGTTTCATATGTCTATGCATAGAAGCGTCGTTTTGGCTGACATCAACTGAATTTTGTGTAGATTAAAGCCGTGTTGCCACCAATAAAACATCTGTAGCATCTAGCCCTATTGAGTTCTCTTTCGCAGCAAGCAAAAAAAATGCACACAGCAATACCTTTAAACGCAACAAACAAGCCACGTGCTTCCTTAATTATTGAGTAAAAATTTGGGACGTCCTCGTGCACCTGGGAGCAAGTTGTAAAGGTTAACGATATTTCTGTCTTCTTGGAAATGCAACATCACCTCCCGCATAATGGCCGCCTCCTGTGTTTCTTGTCGCCTGAACCGGAAATAAGTTTGTAAACCAAAAAATAAGCTTATTGGACTTTCTTGCTCTACCAAATATGGTTCCTTCTTGTGCAGTGAATACCGGTTTGACATGGCCTTTCGGCTTCTCACGAAGATTCTCTCATAATAAATAGGGTCAATTCTGCTAGGAATAAACCCACGAAAAACAAAAGCGACAACAAACCAAAAAACAAAAACCAAAAAAGAAAAGACTAGACCTTACCACATTCTATCCGCGTCAGCACTTTGTTGCGATCACGCTGAAGTTTTCCGCAAGTAATAACGCCCAAATAAAAACACGACCCTAATCTTAGAATGTAAGGCATGATCAAACAAAACAAACATTAAGGCACGCACAATAAAGAAAAATATCTACGTGAAATTGCAAAAGTAGGCTTATGTTTATCTTTAAGAGATTACCGAATGACCGAACGGGACAAAAGATAGCACGTTTTCTTGAAGAGACGATTCAAACAAACACACCAACCAAGTTAAGAGTTTAGACAAAATCTTGTCCCTCGTTTGGATAGGGAAAATGTGTGTGGGAAAAAAAGGGTAGAGAAAAAAACATGGAAAAAGGCTAGACCAAAAAAATTATTTTGTGACTTTTGTTGTGTTGTTGTTGCGAGCTAGGTGAGGCCCTGGCTCGAATTTCACCAGAAAACTATTTTTCCCTTCAGCTTTTTCTTCCTTCCGTTCTTTTAATGTCAGATTATTTTTTCTACACTTTTTACCCTCTTGACGATTCGTTTCTACAGCCTCATAAAGAACTAAATATAACCGTGTGGAGCAACAACATTTAAAAGAGGACCTCAACAACGATTTTACGACAAACGTACAAGTTATTTAAAACAAATTGCAAATTTGTCTTTATCTTGCTCAAAGCAAGGCCATTATTTTAAATTAAGACAAATTTAATTCTAGAACTTTCAAGGATGAAGGTGATGGTTCAAGGAATTCAAGGTCTTATCTTTTTTCTTAATAAAAAACTCTAACGGTGGGGATATCCAGTTGAGGTCTAAACTAGCCCGGGATTAGCTTAGCCCTGGATCTAACTAACCCTCGACCTGGGAGTTAGTGGACTGGAGAAAAAAGTTGGTGATATCCATGTTGGGCTAAGTTGGGGTTTTGTTAGCTTTTTACTCCTTAGACCTCGACCTTTAGGCTAAATTAGCCCTCGATATACTTATGTTAAAATGTTGTTAAAGCTCAGGAATAATGCTAATCCTAGATGGATATCACCACTTTTTACATCTCGGGGCTCACTACTCAGTATTAAATTAGTCCTCGCCCTCAACTTATTTTGTGATGGATAGCACCATTTTCCCGTATTACCGAGCTTAAAGTGGCGCGATTGAAAGCAGACGAAATCTGACATCTAGCGCTATGTAGTATCGTCTAGCGCTTTCTTGCACCAAGTGAAGGTATGCATAACGGCATTTCTTTTAACGAAACAAACAAGCCACGACATCCTTAATTATTGAGTGAAAATTTGGTTCGTCCTCGTGCACCTAGGAGCAAGCTATAAAGGTTGATAATATCATTGCCGCTAGATGGCGCCATGGTACTTTCGTTCGCAGTTCAATCGGTGATAGTGCCACTTTAACTAAAGGATTAAAGTGGCACTATCACCGATTGAAAGCAGACGAAATCTGACAACATCTAGCGCTATCCAGTACCATCTAGCACTTGCTTGCACCAAGCGAAGGAATGCACAACGGCATTTCTTTTAACGAAACGAGCAACTTACGAACTCCTTAATTATTGAGTGAAAATTTGATACTTCCTCGTGCACCTGGGAGCGAGCTATTAAGGTTAACAATATCAGTGCCGCTAGATGGCGCCACGGTATTTTCGTTCGCCTTTCAATCGATGGTAGTGCCACTTTAAGTTTAAACCGCAACTGGCTATCCCCACCGAAAGACTTATAAGGAATTCTAGATACGTCCGCGAGCGTTTTGTGGCAACTTGTTAGTCAAACACGAATCTCGACTGTGAGGTGATCCTGACGTAACCGTTGGTCACGTTTGTGCAACCAAGACGACGATTGCGTCAAAATGACGTCATTTCTACATCCGCAGGGGACTAGCGACTCGCCCCAGGTAAGGAGCATCTCTGTACATTCCGGCACCTCAGGCATGCAGGGACGGTTCCTTGGTGATGCGGGTGGGGCAGCTACAACTTCCTACCTCGTTATTTAAAAAAAAACAACGACCAACTTTTAAATCGTAATGTAATCAAGGGTATTATGCAGGGCTCCTATATAGCGGTACAATTTTAAGGTGCGAAAACTCAAATTTTGCCCAGAAAAAAGATGAAAAGGAAAACGAAATTTAGCCATAAAATCTTTGTAGTCATAGTAAAAACGGAATCTGACGGGGCAGCTCCCCCCCCCCCCCGGTATATGGACGGTTTTATAGGGCATTGTTGTGATTCCCCGTTTGCATGAAAATACTACGATTTTCCCGTAAGAAGTGGTCGAAGCTGTCATTAGATTTAGTTAGATCAAGGGTTAAGAGACATAATAGAGGCATAGAGACAGTTTGCATGAAAATATTGTGACTGGAAAAAAAACATGACGTCATCAGTACTGTGCATTTTTGTTGCGAAGACAGTTCGAGTTTGAAGGACACACAAACAAACAAAACAATTAAGTTCATCGAGTTTCCAACTACGAACTTCACAGATTGTCGTGATTCCCACTGCGGGCGGCCACACACACAAACAAAACTACGATCTTAGGTTTATAGATTTACTCAAGTCGTAAAGTCGATTTGCGTAATGCCAAGATTGGAGAATCGGAAAACAGTAGCCTCAGAAAAGGGGAATGCAAGGAGGGGAGGGGAGCACTTTTAACCACCAAACACTTGCCGAAGGCTAAAAAAATTATTGACGACATAAAAAAAAAGAAAAACATGACGAAAACAGCAAACAAACAAAAAAAATGAAAAAGTTAAATCCCCTCGTTTTCGCCCGGAAGTATTATTTTAGAACAAAATCAGTGAAAAAAATAATAGAATTGCGAACGACGGGTGATGGAGAAGCTGCACAAGCCACTACACTATTTAAACTATTAGCAGATCAGAGTTTTACACTGCAGTATACTACTTCCGTGTTAGGGACTGTTCATTATTTATCAACGGGGCGGGCGCTTTGACCCCCCTTTGGTGTTAGTTAATTTTTTTGGTTCCCCCCCCCCCCAATAAAAATTGCATTACAATTTTCGCTTTCGTGAAATGAGTGCACGAAAGGTACTAGGCCTACTTTAATACGTCGTGGGATGTGCTGACAGCTAAATAAATTTGTTATATTAACATTCTGTAACTTGCTGTCAACTTCCTTTCACACAATTTTTTTCACGACACTACCTCCCCTTCTCATAGCACCTTCAAAAATATTTTAGCCCCCTTCGTCCTCGTACAAAAACTCCCCCCCCCCCCCGCGCCCCAATCATTCCCCCTCCCACCCGTTGATAAATAATGAATGGCCCGCCATGCCGCAATGCTTGGTTCTTCAGCAGCCTATGCGAGCACGAAATGCGCGTTGAAAGTTCACCGCGTAGTGCCATCTAGCGAAACGCTTTACAAACAATATCGTTGAAGAAATATTGCGAATGGAAGCAACGCTGCACACTGCGCGAAAATTTTCTCTAGCGGCGAAAAGGAGAAATAATTTACTAACTGGCTTTCACTTTCGTTTCAGTACAAAATTCAGTGTGTCGCTGGTTTGGTGCAGTACCCAATATTTTGACGAAGAGGGCAAAGCGAGAAAGGTCGAATGTTGTACTGAATTTGGATTTTCGGTGTCTGTCTATCTGTCTGTGTGTTTTGGGAATGAATTACTCTAACGAATTTTTTTTTATTACCTTGAAATTTCATAACAAGGAACTTTTGTGATGAAATTGAAGAGATCGAAGATAAAATTCCTACCTCATATATTTTTTTTATGGGGGGGGGGTGAAATTAGAGGAAGCGAACTGGGCAGAAATCGGTAAGTGAGGCAGTATAGCACTTCCCTGTGGAGCACTGGGCAGAAATCATTATTGGTTCCCTTATAGCATCCCTCTCGGCCAAGTAATTGTCAATTTCAGGACTTTAGTTGTTATATGCCTGGTAGGAAATTTACTTTGCGAAATTTTCTTCACTAAGCTCAATTTTTACAGCTTCAATATATGTGTTGAATATTTTTTTAAGGAGGGGTTGGGGGGGGGGGGGAGATTACACTGACCTAGCAGAAAGAATTATAACATTGCAGTACGAACAAATGTTACGCTACTTGCCGCAAAGATCAAGCAGAAAACGAGAGAAAACTAAGTTTTTACCAGGAGTAACAAGATTAGTCTACTGTACGTGCCACTGCTTCGAGCGACCGTCTACTTTTGCGGAAAACGTACACTACGAATTTGTTCGGTTTTTTTTTTTACCTAACGAATGTGTTTTTTACCTAATAAATATCGTGCTGCGATTTGGGTTACTAGTGATAGCACTACCATGACTTGGTCGTTACAATTTTGTGATCAGGCCTAACCAAGTGAACCATTTACCAGAAGCGAATAAATGCCATAGACGTAGGAGTGAGTATCAGTGTTGTAACGCTCGCCTTGTATTCCACCGTGTGCACAAGGCCGCCTGGGTGAGAAGCAGCAGGTTTCAGCTCCTAGCTCCAAGCCAGTTGATTTAACATCACCAACTCTCTATTTAACCAAAACAACGCGAATAGACCAGTGACCCATGGAGATACCGTTGGTTTTTTTTCTGGAGGAACCTTCTTTTTATTGTTAGGAAATCTTAATAAATAGTAACTGATGAAAATGAGGGGATATTTTTTTTGTCTAAGTTGGGTTTTTTTCCTCAAACCTGGAAAATGCTGGATATTTATGAAAAATAAAACATTGAAGTTCATAAATTTGGAAACTTGTCGGTTTTTTATTTTGAAAAAAATTACACCTGAAAATTTGTACGCCTTGGGTTGGCCCCCGACTATTTGTATACCAATTTTGAAGTGTAAAGTCCAATTAGTTTAGGAGCACTGGACAGAAATACCACGCGAAATTGACAAAATGAAAATTTATCCGATCGCCATGAAATTAGGTAGGCTATGACTCTACCCCTCGTGGAGCTTGTTAATCTGAGCACTAGATGGCTCTTGTAGCTTTAACTGTTGAGGAGTAGTGACCATAACAGTCCACTACGTCATACTATTGTGGTGGGAATCATGTTACTCGTCACCTCGTTACTTCTAACCAGTGGGAATAGTGTCAGTGATCTCGTTACTTCCTGATCCTTGTGTCAGTCAGTCAACGATGATCTCACTTCAATAAAATTTGGATAGAGACATCTTGGTTTGACATGCACCTGTCTTTCGACAAAGCACAAGGATGCCCGGTAGGGGTTAACCCATGAGATGGAGAAAAAGATAAGCCACAGCCATCCCAAGGCTCTTCAAGGCTTCGAAAGCTCATTCTGTCATTGGAAAAGATCTTAGACAGGCTTTATGCCCTGATATCAGTGGCGTAGCCAGACATTTGGGTAACATGTGCCTAGGCAGAGGGCAACATGTGCATACCTGGTGCATACCTGTGCAGAAGATCTGGTGCCTGGTGGTGCCCGGTGCCTGGTGCCTATGGAAATAGGTAGTTACTGGCGAAAGGGCAACATGTGCGAACACTGAGTACAACGTGTGCATTGCACAGGTTTGCATACCCTTAGCTACGCCACTGCCTGATATTATTGTTCTTCCTATAGTATTCCAATCAACACTTTCCACAACAGCACGGTTATCGACTGCAGAACAGCACCATTCACATGATGAGCGCTTGTAAAGAACGTGCTGCTTCCTTATAAGATAAGAGGTCGTCACGGTCTGGCAGCTGCATTGGACATTACCAACGCTTTCAACTCAGCATGGTACCCAAATTGATGAGTAAACTTAGACTCTTTTGGTCCAAAGTTCGTGAATCTTTATTTTCTTCTGTCATCATACCTAAAAGAAAGTTGTGTCACCCTTGAAGATGTCACGGTCCAGATGACAAATATCAAGGATCACAGATCTTTGCAGGGATCCTCCAAGGTTGATCAAGAGATCTTTGCAAGGATCTTTGATCAAGTATTCTTGAATCAAGGATCAGGGATATCACGGTCCAGATGACAAGAGACTGATGCTAGCTAGGATCAAGGATCACAGATCCTTACTGGAATCCTAATCCTTGGTTAAGAGGCTGCCTGCAAGGATCTTGGATCAAGGAAGTCACTATCCTGATGCCAAGAGAACCTGCAAGGATCCTGGATGAAGTGTCAACCTTGGGTGAAGGATTCGTGGATAATCCTTACCTTGGTGGATGCCTGCCTTGGAGGATCCTTGTCATCTGAACTGTGATCTGGACCTTGGTCCAAGGATCCTTGATCCTTGAACAATTCATTGACTCAAGGATAAGATCCTTGCAGGAAGCCTCTTGTCACCTGGATGGTGATATGCCTGATCCAAGGATCCTAGAATGTGTCAACTTCAACAGTGACGAAACGATCTTCTAGGTATGAAGAATGAAGAAAATAAAAATTCACTTGTGCCAAAAGTGAAATAAGATGACTCAACAATCTGGGACCCATGCCGAATTGAATGCATTGGTAATGTCAAATGCAGCTACCAGCCGGTGATGACCCTTTTCATGGAAGGAAGCAACGCTTTTTTTATAAGCGCTCATCGAGTGAATGGTGTTGTTTTGTAGTCAATAGCTGTACTATTGTAGAGAGTCAATTGGAGTACTCCAGGAAGAAGGGCAATATAAGGGCACAATATAAGGGGACCCAACCACATACTTGAATTTCGTCGGATTAGAATTGAACAAATGTGTCTGGTTTTTGAGGAGATGTCGTTGACGTAACTCGCGTCCACCCTTTTTTTCGCCACAACCGCATTAATTCCACGTGTGACACGTCGAATTAACAAGTTCGACAAGTGGTCGCATGGGGACTCAGTATTAATGGTCGGACAAAGGTTACAATCATAGGAGAAGAAAGGGTTGGGATGGAAAATAAACTTAACGGTGCCCTTTCCGATCAAAGGGGGACACGGCGGAAGTAGATTTATAGCAATGCGCCTGCGCTGTAGTGTGTTCATTAATAACACTGGGCGCACACCGACCGAGCGCTTCATCTGTAAACGAATAGTGGATGTGAATGGACGATTGTGATCGCATTTTCACGCACAATAAACTTCGGCGTTAATATAGAACGCTGCACAAGTTACATCGTTCAAATTAGCACTGGGAGATACTTCAATTCTTTCTGCAAACGTCCGTTCAGGTAACGTGGCAAACCTTACAATCAATGATTTTCATTTATTGGTTTAAAAAATGGTTGTTAGCTTTTACATACGGAGAACGAATTAGTTGCACTGCTGCGATCGTTTTCGGGTAGTTTACGTAGAGCCTGCATCATTGCAAATACATGTGGCAACACAATGAAAGTTAGATAGCAATTCTATCGAAAAAACACCATTCATTTGCTTACCGCGAATTAGTAGTTACGTATCTAATACCGATCGACGAACTCGGCCAAAAGAAGCGACGGCCCAATACGGCGGAGCTAACTTCAGGTTAACGAGCCGGGTTGCCATGGAAACGTAAGAGAGTGCGTCGATTATGAGTGCGTCAATATGAGCAGACAGGCTGGACCGGATTTATAAGTAGGCCCGAGAGGCCCGGGCCTACAGCGGCACTTTTTCAGGGGCGGCATGACGGCTTCCTGAGAAAAGCTGGTGCGAGTTTTGCGGGGGCTCCGCCTTTATGAAAATGTATTGACTAAATGCAGGTGCCATGCATTATTAGAATTAAGATAACTTCAGATCAAAACTAAAAACTTTCCGAAATACCGCATCCTGTTAAGAGATGACGCATAAATAAGTTGTTGCTATTATGTCCAATACAACAGTAACAGTACAATACCATACACCGATACTGCAAATTGTTCTGGGTATAACAATTCAACATTTTTTCTCCATCAACTCAACGTCGTATCAGTATTAAAGGCACATAACTCGCTCCGGTATATTTTAACAGTTTCACTCGATACATTACCGGAAATAGTTTTATATAAACTGATTTACCTTTCATTTGTTGGTCTAAGGGTACGATGCAGATGTCAGTAGTGGCGCGTGAATGTTATTAGGCTTGTTTTAAACGGTTCGGTCCGAGCGGTATATAACTCCCGCCACATCGCTGGCAAGCCGCGGCCCTGGAAGAAGGATAATTAATCCTTCGCTCAAGAGAGCGACTTGGTCGTAGGATGTGTCACGTTGCAAGCGGCCCCGAAATGAGTATGACTAGTGTCTAGAGCAATGCGCGCTGCGGTCGTTTGAACTATATTTTAGCGTAGGTGACGCAGAGTAAAGCGGCCAGAACGGAGGGATTTATGTGCCTTTAAGTGAGTGCAGGATCGGTGGTATAC
The DNA here is from genome assembly GCA_023313725.1 of Lithobius niger. NCBI lineage: Eukaryota > Metazoa > Arthropoda > Chilopoda > Lithobiomorpha > Lithobiidae > Lithobius > Lithobius niger. The sequence continues at coordinate 68,810 of JAHWFP010213596.1, forward strand.
CTGAGTAGAGCGTACTAACTTTTCTTTAAAACGTGGTTGTCTTGCGTTGAACATGGTAGCGAAATAAAATGAGCGGTAAGCGGTGAAACTAAGCAGGGCTTATTTCCAAAAACAGGGAGAAAGAAAGGGACAAGGGCCTAGTAAGCAAATCCCTAAAATTTCTTAATTTAACTTCAAGGGGGCAACTATATAGGTTACTTTTAATTACTTTGTTCAGTAACATAGTATGAGTTATTTTTGCCCTATAGGTTTTCACGGATCACAAACGAGCATACAAATTAAGAAAGGTGCTGGGGGGGGGGGGAAGAGATAGAGGCCCTAAATTAAACATTCCGTAAGAGTCTAGGGAGGAGAAGTTTTGGGTGGGCTTGAAGAGCGGCACTATGGTTGGGCCTATACAGGCGGCAAAAGCTTAAATCCGGCCCTGCAGACAGGCAGTTTCTTTTCCATCCCAACACTTACTTCTACGGTAGAATATTGTATTAGAAACTCCTTCATGAACTTTCTGAAAAGCTGGAGTGAGGCTACGGCTTTTCTGTAATACTTCAGCAGCATACTCGATGTCATACATAAATTTGTGTCCTACCTAAATTTGTAAAAGTGGAATTTTGAATTTTAATTAAATATGAATGAAAATTCGACAGAAAGCGTACTGGTTTACAGTGTCGAATATTTCCTACTACCAGGAACCCATGAGAGAAACACAATTGGTAACTAAATTGGAAGTATAATTAATCGGTGGCAGAAACAACATTTCGCCTGAAATCCCAACAGCGTTATTTCCGACATCCCGTAAGAGCGTATTTCTCGAATCCGAAGTTCGTTATTAAGACTTATCTGCCTTTGGTGGCAATGTTCGTCACAACTTATTTAGTTTATTTTTTGCAATAAAACAATGTAATGTAATTTTGTAGAAGGCGGGGGTTATTCGCTGAGGGGCACGGGACAATTCTAGGTTTTGCTACCGTCCCCCCCCCCCCTCCAATAAATCCGGCCTGGATGCACGACATTTTTCGAACGTAATTAGTTTTTTTTACTGTATCGCTCTACTCAGACGGTATAAAATAGTTTTCAACCGCAGGAAAAGTGTTTTATTTTTGAAGGGCGAATCTACGATTTTCTATTGATGGGTGTTGATGTATACACCATAGATGTTCGGAATCCCCAAAAATGGAGCATTCCCGGATGTTCAATCACACCCTGCAACAAAAAACTGAACCAGCAATAAACGGAAGCAATGTGGGTCATCGAACCAAATCTCCAACAACGTTTCTCAGTATCAGTGAACAGGAAACACGGAACATTAACGTAACTAAAAAGAAAAATGTACTAGTAGTCCACGTTGATACGAGATGGCGCCACGTAACTGCGCTCCTACATACAACTCAAGATTTAATAGCTTGATCACAACGTGGAACGCAGTCACTAACTTAACTTTTAAACAGTCGTAAAAGAACGAGATTAAAAAAAAAAAAAGACTTACCTAATCTTTTAAAGACGACGTGCGTTCTTTCTGGAAATTGTCGAAGCATGGATAAGCCAATAACTGCTGCAGTTTCATGTAATTTGAGCGACCGCTGTACTATGGCTGAAGAGCAGCCAGCCATCCGACCATGTGCTCGCATTTCTGTGACGTCAAAATTTACCAGCCGGACATTTTTTTTGTAGATAGCCTACATATTACGGAGCGTGTGGAAAACACACCGAATACAGAAATACCGTTTTTTTTAAGCCGACGGTTATAAATTAAGCTAACGAACGAAGTTGTTTTTCGCTGCCGTGAGCGTTGGTGCTTTCTGGTGTCTTTTCTGGTTGGGAAAAGAGTTTGTCTCGCTCGAGGCATCCGAAGCGCGACATGCAAGCAGCCGCAGGGGGTCTTGTTCCAAAAATGAATTCGAATGCCGCACGTGCTTCAGTTAATGGGATGCCATTTGCCAATTTTCAAAAGTTTTTTATCGTTCCTACTTGTCCAGATTCCATGTTCGATAAAAGTACCCAATGAATCGTATCTTTCGGGCCACAAATAACAAGTCAACAAAACCAATTTCCAAAACCCAAGGAAAAACAACAAATAATTAAAAAAAATAAATTATTTCCAATGTTCCGAGTCGTCGAAAAAGCTTACATAAGCAGGGGCGGAACTACCGGGGCAGGGGGTAAAGGTGGGGGGAGGGCATCTGCCCAAACCCTCCCTACCCTTTAGAGGTCTGTAATGGTCATTGAATCATTACTACATACATGATGGACGGGGGTTCTTAATTGTCTCAAAGTCTGTAAAATCCTGTAAACAAGAGTACCAACCACGAGTACCTGCCAGGAGTACCAGTTTTTTCAACATTTTTTTCACATTTTTCACGTACCGATTTTTCATTTTTTCCACATTTTTCACATACCTGCTCTTCATTTTTTCACATTTTTCAAATACTTATTTTTCATTTTCGTCTCACTATTTCTTCGTTTTCCTATATCACACCAGTTTCACAATTCTTTAATACAATTTTTTCTTTTCCAGTAACCATTGGAATTTCTCTGTCATTTCACTCGAGAAAGCAAAAGAGAATTCAAAACGACTCCAACCAATTTATTTTTTTCGTTTCTAACTATACAGATATGCCTACGTAATTCCGGGCCCAAATTTTAGGGCGGATAACTTGATTGTTTTTATTTCGTTCGTGCGTTTTACTTTTTTTTCGCACCAACACTCGCATTTTTGACATTTTTTTCACACAGGCAGCATCCCTGGTAAATTGAGCAAAATTGTATAACCCCCCAAGTATACGAGCAAAAAATCTCCATGTCATTTCTATGTTGCTTTAAAATTCCGTACCGCCTCATACCATTGTGCTAACTGGTGCCACTTTTTACAGATCCAATCCGAACCGATATCCAATACCGATATACAAATATTTTTTTAATGATTGCTAAGAAAACTTTCGCTTTACCAGTTTGATTTAGGATTGAAAGGGCAGCAGGGCTTATGAAAAAATTTTTGGAGTGTAACTTCGTTAATAGGCTAAAGTTGTTTGCCTCAGTAAAAGTATCTGTTTTCGGAACTTATTTTTGGTTTTTGTTAAATAACTTCAGAAGTTCAGAACAACTTGAGCTATACGGGCTTGAAATTAGCACCATTCGAAAGACACCGGAGAAAAAAACCCGGTTAAAATGGTGGTATTTGAATTTGTCAAAAGGTACAATTTTGTCGAAATTATCGAAACAATCATGTTTTACCGATCCTGTTATCCAATACCGATAGTATCCAGCACGATTGTCTCGGTATCGGGGTAGCCCTGGTAGATAACGAATTTGCGGTGCGAACGACAAAAAATTGTTTGTGATCAAGGATCAGATATGGAGGTGCGATTTGAAGTACAAAAAAATGAATAAGTACTAACTACACGTAACAATAAAAAATGGAAAGCCACACATACACATACACTACAAAAAATTGCGACGTTTTGAAGCAATGCCCGTTTCGAATATTAAGCAATAAGAAGTGAAAGAAAAATTGTGCCACCTGACCTCTCGGTGACGAGAGGTGTTGATAGTTCCCTACCGGTAGTTTTTAAGCTGCCTTGGGTGCATTTTATTGACTATTTTTATTCTTGTGGTTTTGAGTTTTTTACGTTATTATGAATTTTAATGTGTTTTACTTGACTTTGGTTTCTTAGCCGAATCTTTTATTGCTTGATAACGAAGCGAGGATTGCTGCGAAACGTCGCTAATTGTTTATTTTATCAGGGTTCGACCCTTAAATTTGAAAACCGTACATTCAAGGCTTGCAAGACTTTGAAAATTGGAATTTTTGTTGTTCTTAATAGAATAGAAGGTGTCGGCCAATAAGCTTAGGGCTTTTTGAAGTGTTGAGTGGAGGATTCAACCATCATGACAGTTGTTTTTTGCCGCATGAGGGAGGAAACCGTCGTGCAACGGGCTGGAAACAACCGGAGAAAAAACCGTAAATATACACTTCCCTTCACCAGGATCGAACCAGGGTCTGTAAGAAGCGAGATGTATACAGCTGGGACCAAGAGAATCTAGGGAAAAAAAGCCGCGGAAAAAAAGCCTGGAAAAAAGGCTGATGGAAAAAAAGGCCGCGGAAAAAAAAGCCCCGGAAAAAAAAGCCGATGGAAAAAAAAGCCGCAGAAAAAAGGCCGCGGAAAAAAAAGCCATGGAAGCCATGGAAAAAAAAAACCGATGGAAAAAAGAGCGCAATAAAATCCTGGTTCAAAATTTACAAAAATACTACCTAAATGTAGTTACGTGTTTATTAGTCATTCATTAGCTGCATGTTGCTCGATCAAGGTCACCTTTGGAATCCCGAAAGGAAAAGATTAAGTTACAAGTTTTCGCCCAAATTCCTTAACCGGGGAAGTGGTGTGGTGCGGGAAAGGGTCGTCCTCAGTTTGGTCCTGTGTCTTAATTATTCACTTTTTTTTTTCCGGTGCAGGGGGGGGAGGGGGGGGGGTGGCGGGAAAGGG
>JAHWFP010213596.1:73387-86631 GCA_023313725.1 Lithobius niger
CCCCCCCCCCCCTCCCCCTCCTGTCTAAATTATGGCGGAAACTTGTCATTTCATGATTTATCCTTTAACGATCGAAGGTCACCCGACCAAAGTAAGGACGACCCTTTCCCCCACAACCTCCCCAGTTATAAAGCAATTTGGCAGGAAACTTGTGATTTCTTTTCCTTTCGGGATTCCAAAGGTGACCTTGATCGAGCAACATGCAGCTAATGAATGATTAATACATACGTTAAGTGCATTTAGGTAGTATTTTCAACCAGATTTTTTCGAGTTTTTTTTTTCCATCGGCCTTTTTTCCGCGGCTTTTTTTCCACGCTTTTTTTTTCCATCGGCCTTTTTTTCCATCAACTTTTTTTTTCCGGGGCTTTTTTTTATCGGCTTTTTTTTCCATCAGCTTTTTTTTCCGCTGCTTTTTTTTCCGAGGCTATTTTTTTCCGGTCACCAAGACACCTATCGAATCTGATATCGCCCCAGTGCTTGCAACTATAAATCGCCCCGTGCATCCAAATGGCCGTGCACCTCGAAATGGCCTTGAATTTTGTGAGTGTATTTTGTGTGGAATGAGGTTAATGCCATAGCAGCGGTTTTAATTTAGGTATAAAATTAAATAGAATCAGTAGAAATAATTTGTCAGCCAAACCTATTTCTTCTGGAAACTGTGCTCCCCAAGGATTGGACAGAGAGGATCAGAGAGGCGCCATGCAGTGCAAGCCATTTTTGCCAGAAGGGGTAGCTGAGCAAATTTAGTTCAACTTGCTGTTAAAGGGATATACCTCCCAGCGCCATTTTCCTCGATCCTCCACATCAAGTACGGCCCCAAAGGTCTATTTACTTACCGTTAGTCTTTCCCTTGCTACAAATCCGTTTCAAAATGTGGCGTCTAGGAGATTTTCTGTGAATATTGGGGAACTTTATTTACGTTCTTTGCGCGCATACGATGATCTTGAATTTTTACCTGTGTGTGCGCAGTACTAATTTCAATCGTTTGCTAGTAATTATACCATGAGATCTAAATGCAGTAAAAGACTAATGTAGTAAAAATTAAAATTTATTATTCCAATACATCGCCGAAGCAAAATTATAATTAGAAAATTAAGAAAATTATAAATTGTGATGTTAAAATACAAGTATCATTCCGGTTTGTGACGACAGTATCTTTAACTTGATTCTGTTTCGTGTTCTTATTCCCAAAGCCAACCGAGACAGCAGCTATGTTCCTCGCTGCTAGGAAAGCAGCTACCACCCCAGCCGACCTTTGCGCTGGTAAATGCGCGGATGGCGATCTGCGCGTAGCTGTTATAAGGCAGGCAGGGTGTAACTTTAAGTTGCTGTATTCCTCCCGTCTCTTCGCCCATTGGTGGGAAGGAGGACGCAATGTTCGTCATTGTTTATGATGGTTTAGCTTACGACTGCGGACTAAGAGCACAATGGCGCCGACGTCGACATATTCTGACAAAATACTGGAATTTGAAAGGTAATTTTGAGAGTCGATTGCGCAAAACGCCTTGAAATTGGTTGCAAGTTAGCCTTGAAAAGGCCTTGAAAATGGTTTCGTCTGTTATGTCTGGCTCTCCATTTTTTATTTGTAGTACAAGTTAAAGTGTCCGTCACTCAAAGCAAGCCTGTAATTTTTCTCACATTTAATTTAGCGCTCCTTTGCCCCTGTATTCTCTTCTCTCTCAGGCGGCCATTCATCTTATCCCTCTCAAGTAGACTATAAAGAAGAAGAAAAAACAGTGTTTGTTGTTACTTACTTTTTTTGAGTGATCTTTATCTCGGACCAAAACAGAAGTTGCTCTTCCGTTAAACTCTGTAAAGAACAATAGAAGACTTTGTTGAATGACGGGATAAAAAGTATCAACTAACGACAACAAATACCCGTGAGTAAGGAAAATTAGAGGGAGAAAGATTGGGGGGGGGGGGGGGAGAGAGGCCTTGCTTTACCCGAGCGACTTGAAGTTTCCAAAGCGGGATGCAGAAGCAACGCCGTATCCGAAATTCCGAAGCTCGGGAATGGGCGAATGAAACCGAAACAAGTCGACCCGATCTGATCCGAATACATTTGACCGCCACTGGTGTTGCGAGTGGAAATTTCGGAAATTTTCCCCAAAAAATTGTAAAAATTTCCGTCAGACTGGAAAATGTCCAAATAATGGGACAACATACTTTTAGCGTATATGTTTACATACGTATACAGGGTGTATCACGAAACCCGTTACAGTGCCAAGAAATTTCAAATGGGAAGGGGGGGGGGGGGGTCGAATGGTACATAATTTAAAAGGTCTTGTCAAACCAAGCAACTTCTGAAGGAAAGGTTTTTTGATATTGTCAACCAGTGAAGGGGTGCAGGCAAACAAAACAGGCTACAATGGAGTGGAAAATCTTTTTACACCATTCAATTAGATGCAAGTTTTACCCTAATGCTCGCGTAAATTATAGTGTAGATTTAAGAGCTTCAAAAGAAAAAGTTACGTGACGAGTGTTAATGACTTTTCTGACTCCCATTCCCCACCGAGGGTAGGGGGAGAGACCAACCAGAATGCTTTAAGACCCGTCGAAGGTAAAAAAAAAAAAAAAAAAACAACGACCGCTATGGAAAGCTGCATTCTTTGCAGGAATGGTTAAGACTACCACGAAACCTGTTGCATTGCCATAATTAAAGGGGCAAAGGGGCGTTTTTAAAAGAATTCCAATGCAAATAGGGCAACTCACGTGGCAACGTACACTACAGATTTCGCCCTACTGCTTGTGTTAAATAAAGTACATCACACAGTTAGTCTTTAAAAAACCAAACCGGAAATTGAATAAACACGCCAAACTAGGGGTGGGGGGAGTGAGTTGGTGTGTTCCCTGACTACGTATCTCAACATTCAGCTTTACTGGGCCACTATTTGAACCCTCCACAGACCTTTTAAAATGATTTAGACTGGGCTGAATTCGACTAGTATTGCCCCTCTCTATCTACAGGTTGTATGTAAAAATTTAAAAAAAGCTTTAATGTTAAAAAAAAGACATACGAATTTTCATTTTTTCTCGAGTTTGGCAGTGTCACTGATTTCAAGTTACACGTGCACTAACACCTTTAATTATGTCTGCAGAAAATGTAGTTGGCCATAGTGGTACCCGATTTTTTTAAATTTCCTGTATCGAACAAGCTTCCGTCTCTCCACTCCCCCGAAGGTGGAGGGGGGGGGGGGGCGGCAAACTCATCAACACTCGTTATGTAACATTTTTATTTTGAAGCTCTTAAATCTACACAATAATTTACGCAAGAATTAGGCTAAAACTTGCATCTAATTGAATGGTGTAAAAAGATTTTCCACTCCATTGTTTCTTGTTTTGTTTGCCTGCACCCCTTCACTGGTTGACAATATCAAAAATAATTTCCTGCATTAAGCTATCTTCATTATTTCTCGAGTTATGCCACTGTAACGGGTTCGTGATACACCCTGTATACGGTATATATATTTTATTTCTTCAACAAAATTCCACTATAAAGGACGTATGTCGATGGCAACGACGAGTATCACAGAAGATACTCCCCCCCCCCCTTCCCTTTGAGACCTGTGTTGTGGTCCCAAGCAAATCCGTCTTCTTAAACTATATCATTTAAAAAAATTTTTAATGGCATGTAGGCCGCTTGCGGTTGTCCAGCTACCCTGTTTTTTTCAGGTTGGCTTTTGTTTTATATACATATGTATGTATGTATGTATGTATGTATATGTATATATACATATATATATATTGGTTTTTTTAATTACTATTTTTTTTAAGTATTGACAAATCCCACTATGTGGGTCTTTAGTTTTTAGTGTTCACCGTAGCATACAATTTTTTTACATTGTTTATTAATATACAGCATCATTTTGGGCCTTTTAACACTTTTCACACCCTTCCCATGTCCAACACGTTTGGCAATGCCATCGGGGGCCTTTGAGTCCCTGGCAGGTCCAACCTTGGTGGTAAAGCATTCGTGTCCCCAAACCTCTTATCATCATCCATTCCTTGGCCGTATACTGTACACTGTATTTACATTTAATTGCGGCTGGCTGTCAGTGACTCCCCAGTCCTTGCCAGACCCGTTACTATCGCAACAAATATTATTATTATTATTATTATTGTCAAATGTTAGGTATGCTTGTACAATCTTTGGTTCCACTTCCACGTGTCATTTGACCCGCCTACAAAGGATCTTAAATAAAGCAGCCAAAGCACTCTTTAACTTACAGGAAAAAACCACACAGGAGGTAACACGCGAAAATAGGCTACTAACTTTTATGAACCTTTATAGGCTTACAATTGTTTACAACAATTTCTTTGACAAAACATATCAAATAAGAATCGACAGACCACTAAGAAATAACAATGCATGGTTAAAAACACCAAGTTGCAGGAATTCCTATGGCAAGAGATGCAATGCGCGTATTGTTCCCTCGATTTTAAATGAAATTCCAAAAAATATTAGGGACAAATTATCACATAACAACATCAAAAAGATAATTAAAGAATGGATTCTTACTGAATAAAGAATTCTTATTAACAAGGCTCATATTTCAAAAGTCTTTACACCATGTAATAAAAAATATATACATTAAAAAAAAAAAAGTTAAGAAATCTTGATTCTCTAAATGGGGAATCCAAGTGCGGATTGATGGTAAATCCTGACTTGTATAAATTTTCACAACATTAGAACATTAAAAACTAAAACTAAAAACCTTTAAAGTAAATGCATTATAACAATTTAACAAATAAATAAATAAATAAATGAATATATGGATAACCTGCAGAATGTTACACTAGCCTACTACAAATTGATGCAAGTTAATATTACTCTGTATTGTTATGATTATTTTTTTTTCTGTTTTTGTATTGTTTTGTATTTATGTGCTGCCTCTCATACAAGCTCTCGAGCTTCGAGAATTTTTGTGCAATAAAGTATTATTATTTATTTATTATTATTATTATTATTATTATTATTCAACATTCAACATGGCTGCCTTGGGTTGCAAACAGAATAACGCTCATGGAAAATCATAAAGAAATGAAAGAAAAAGAAGGAGGACATCTCAAGTAAGCAGTAAGTCGTCAATATAAGGATACCAAGGACATATACAGCAAGTTTGGTGAGCCAAAAACAATAAGAAGTGCTTAAATTAAGTGAAAATAACTGAGGCAAATTGATCAAGATGGTGTTGTAGAAAAATGTGGACCCAAGAAACGAAGTGCGTTCGAAAATACGTTTGAAAAAGCAAAAAGTGCAAAAAGTGCAAAAAGTATAAGAAAAGTTTAAACAAAATTGAACTGGATAAAAACTAAGTAAACTGAAATCGAACTTTTTTGGCTGGAAAAGAACCCACAATGGAATTAAACCATTCGAATACTTGATAATATTGTCAATGAACTGAAAAGTACTTAAATAACGAGAAAACATGTCCAAATGTGGTGATTGTGAGGATAGATTAGGAAATCAAGGTGACTGTGTGAAATGTGGCAATTGTAACTCAAAATATCATTATAATTGTGCAGGAGTGCAGCAAAAAACGTGGAAGGCAAAGAGTGAAGAAAAGAAAAAAGAATGGAAATGTGCCAAATGTAGAAAACCAAGAACTTTATCAGAAAAAGACACTGCAAAAAAAATGATGAAGATTTGACTAATGACGAGGAGGAGGAAGATAAACTTTAACATGCAAAAACAGCTGCAAATGAAGAAAGTAGGAAACAACAAATAGAAGATAAAACAAGGACAGAAGAATATAATGAAGTTGGACTAGCAACAAGGATGATCAGAATGGAAGACAAACTGGACAAGTTAATAGAAGCAAATGAAAAATTAGAAAGTGTGATTAAATCTCTAGAATTTTTATACAAAGAACACGAAGATTTGAAAGAGGAAAATAAAGAACTCAAAAGGCGAATGGAAGAGATAGAGGGAAAAATACAATTACTTGAGAATAGAGACTTGGAAAATAAAGAAATGGAAGGAATATTATCAACAATGAAACGTGAGTTAAAGGAAAAGGAGCAGTATGACCGCAACAGAAATCTTGAAATAAACCAATTAGACTGGCTGCAGGAGGAGAATACCAAAGAAGTGATAAGAAATCTAGCAAAAAATTTCAACGTCGGTGGCTTCCAAGATGATCAAATAGATGCAGCCCATAGAATACCGAACAGGGACAAAAACAAACCAAGCACACTGATTATACAGTTCAAGAACAGAGACAGTAGAGACAGTTGGCTACAGCAAAGGAAGCGTGTAGTTACAAATGACAATATGTTTAGAAATGGAAACAGAAAACGAATATATCTAAATGTGAATATGACGCCATATAATAAGAATTTGTTTTGGATGACGAAGAACACAGCAAAAGAAAATGATTACAAATACGTGTGGTTCAGAAATGGAAAAATAATGGTAAGGAAAAATGAACAAGCAGAAGAAGTAATAACCATACGTGAAGAAGCTGATTTGTTGAAGCTAAAACCAACACAAGAAATTCAATAATCGAATTTTTGAAAACAGAAATCAAATTGTGAAAGGAATACAAGAGGAGACTGGTGGTTGTGAAAGTGTTAAAATACTACATGTCAACATAAGAAGCTTAAGAAAAAATTGGAATTTGATGCAACAAATAATCCAAGATGGTATGGTCAACTGGGATATTATAATACTTACAGAGATTAATATAAAAAAAACTGAAACAGAATTGTATAAGTTAGATGGGTACATACAAAAAAGTATTACAAGAGAAACAACAAAAAGAGGTGGAGGAATTATGATCTTAATTAAGGAAGACTTTGACATAAAGGACACAGACAAAAGTTGTGTAGATAATAACATACTTGAAATTGAATTGAAGAAAAATAATAATGCAGATAGAATTAGAGTAATAGCAGTTTATAAAAAACCAAGTTCAAATAAAAAGGAATTTATAAAAAATATGAAAAACATTATTAAAAACAATAAAGAAAGTGCAACATATCAAATATTAATAGGAGATTTTAATATAGATATTTTAAATGATAGAGAGGATACAGAAGATAAATATGAACAGAACCTAATAGATAAATATGAAGACACACTAGCAAAGTTAGGATTTGAAAAAAAAATTGAATCACCAACTAGAGAAGAAATAATAAGGAAAAATGGTATAAACTACATCCAAAGATCTTGTATTGATCATATTTATATTAAGAATGATACTGGAGAAACTAGAGGAGGTGTCTTGACAGAAAAAATTGCGGATCATTACTGCACAATGTGTTGGATGTGGAACTCTTGCAAAAATAATAGTACAGATAAAGATATAATGAAGAATGAAGATGATTTATATATTTACAAACATAAAAATATTATAAAAGAAATGAATGAAATAAATTGGAATATGCTAGATACAAAGGAATGTCCGAATGAAATATATGAAGAAATAGTTAGTAAAATCCATAATATTTACTCAAACAATAAATCAAAGGTAAAACCTAAGCTTCATAAGAGTGCTGAAAAAAAGAGAAAAGAATGGATAACACATGATTTAGTTGAAAGAATAGATAATGAAAATAAATTGTGGAACAAAATAAGGAAATCACAAGACATAGACGAAGAGACGATAAACAGATACAAGAGAAAGAAAAAGGAAATAAACTCAAAAATCAAAGAATGTAAACAAAATTATTATAAGGAGAAATTAAGAAATTTGCAACTTAACAATAAATCAATTTGGGAAGTTATAAATGATGTAAAAAGAAAAAAGAGAACATTGATGAAGGGCTAGCAAATCATTTAAAAGACATGGATTTTGTTAAATTATCAAATGATTTTAATAATAGTTTCTGTAGTCAAGTGCCAAATTTAAAAGAAAGTTTTAAAAATGAACATGAAGAATATATAAAAGGTTCCTACTGTAGAAAGATAAAAAACAAGAGAAAGAAATACTTAAAGGCAGTTAAAAATACAATGTATATATTGAAGATGCAAATGAGGTTGAAATAATAAATATAATAAATGAACTAAAAAATACAAAAGCAACAGGACTAGATAAAATACAAACAGAACATATAAAACAATCTAAACATAACACAGCAAAAGCAATATGCAAATTGATAAATACAATGATTGAAAAAGAAATATGGCCAGACATGCTAAAAGTACAAATAATAAGACCGATTTATAAAAAGGGAAATAAAGTAAACTTGAATAACTACAGACCAATAGCTTTACTATCTATAATAGATAAAATATTAGAAAAATTTTTTGCAAATAAAATAAGAAACTTTCTAGAAAAAACAAACATTTTGTCAAAATCACAATACGGATACACAAAAAATAAGAGTACAACGAATTTATTAATAGAAATAAACGAAATTATCACAACAGCATTAAATGATGGAAAATATGTAGGCATAATTTTAGTGGATTTGCAGAAAGCGTTTGATACTTTCGATAAAAAAAATTCTCTTAAGTAAATGCCAAAAAATGGGACTGAAAGGAAAACTATACAATTTAATCAAGAGTTATTTAGATAATAGGAAAACACAAGTTCTTATATGTGGAAAAAGCAGTAGTCTTAACAACACTAAATTTAGAGTACCTCAAGGATCGGTTTTGGGACCACTGCTATACCTAATATATACAAATGATATTTCAGAAAATATTAAAAAAACACAAGTGTTACTGTTTGCAGATGATACCATAATGATTTCAATAAACAATAATTATGAAAACATGATTGAAAACCTACAATATGATTTTAATAAACTGAATGACTGGTTTATTGTAAATGAATTATTTATTAGCAATGAAAAAACTATACACATGGATATCACAGTCCCTAAAATGAAGAAAAGTGAAGGATTACGAGTTATTAAACACTATGGAAATTGCACAAATTTAGAATTAAATCATGAAAATAAAAAATGTATTAAAGATTGCATAAATTTGGAAAAAAAGACCAGTGCAAGATATTTGGGAATGGAAATAGATTCAAATTGGAATTTCAAAGGGCACATAATTCAAGTCATAACAAAAATAAGACAAATACTACCAAAAATTCATCTATTAAAGAATATATTAGACACTAAAAATAAAAAAATATTATATGAAGCATGGATAGGAAGTATCATACGGTATGGTATTGAATTGTATGGTTTTACATCAGACTATTTAATAGAAAGAATGCAAAGGACACAAAATAAAATGGTCAAAGTGTTGTTTAAAAAACAGGAAGGAATAAAAGCAATAGAATTATACAAGACTAATAATATACTTAGAATTACAGAACTAAGAGATTACATAGTAATAGCAAATAATTATGGCTCAAATATGTATAAAAATAGCAGATTTACTGAAATAGATAATATCAGAATGAATAAGCCAATATACACAGTACCAAAATTAGGGATCGACCGATACAGGTTTTTGCCGATCCGATCCGATGCCGATAACTGTCATTCCGATCCGATCCGATGCCGATCCGATACCGATATTTAATATTTTTTACCAAGCAAAATTTATGAACTTAAGAAGAACTAAAAAATACAATATTATCCTTGTTACTTCATATAATTGAAAATAAGTTATAATTATCATATTTTTACACTTGTATTGCAATGAGTTACAAAATATTATTATTATTACACACAATGGTTCTATCTGGGTAAAATTTACCACGGCTTATCCCGTCCGGTTCCTTGTAACTTTTGGCACCTTCTCATACCAGGACCACAAGTAAAAATATGAACATATGGACCATATTTAAAGTTAAATGCCAAAAAAATAGAAAAAACCCATTTATCAGCACTGTAGTACAATGAATTTAACGCAGATTAAAATTCTTCATTACAAACGATTTAAAATTTCTGATGTTAAGTACGAGTATCCTACTTTTGTACTAACTGCATATGCACACTTGCACGAGAGAAAAAACGAAAATCGGAAATTATAAAACTAATCTTTACAGGGGATGGTCACGCCTTTTAAATTTCAAATCAACTGTCTAGTTTCCAGGCTCTGCTCCTCAAACCCCCATCCGTAAAAAAAAAAAATCCTAGTAATTAAAATTATTGTCTAGCAAAAACTTAATTACGAACGAATGACAAATTAACGCTGGACAGTGGAAAAATATTCTTTTGCTTACTTTACTTGTTCCCCTCCCCAAACTTACGTCTAACTAAAATAGACCTCCGCTTAGGAAAACGCGATTTAAAATCACCGTAGCCTATCTGGCCAACTACCCAGCACGAAACAAAACTTGGGTGTTTGCTTTACCAATCCAAGGCTTTACCATCCACTCTTGAATTTCTTACGAATAAACCTTTTTGCTGCAATATCTTTAATTGGTAATCCATATATTTCATTCAGATCCACTTGAAACTAGTTTTAAATAGTTCATAGTTGCTCGGATAAACTGACTACGTCGAAGAAACCGGTTGTTTACAAAATGCTCTTTAAAAGTTGATACCCGAAAGGTGCACCTACTACCAGTAAAATGGAGGATACAGCTTGAATAATTTTAACAGTAGTAAAAACACAGCATTCGAGTAAATACTTGGATATTGTTATACTGTACTAGTAATAAAGTATTTTTTAAAAGTAATAATTTTAAATTTGATGAGACGATTTTTTTTTAATGGCCTAATGTGCATTACTTTTTTCCGGTTGTCCGCGCAATGAGCAGAGCACCCTGCCGATACCAGCTAAGACAAAAGACAACACACTCCGTAGCAAATAATTAAAACGTTTTTCGTTACCGCATTTTTTATGGATTTGTATTTCTAAAATAAATTACAATTTTGACATAATATATTTTTAAAACCTTTTAAAAATCATAACCCGCTTATGCACTGTCCAGGATTACTGACTAGCACGTTTTCTGTTGGCCCTTGTAACTGAGCTCCACAACAAAGAAATCTTGCAAGGATCGGAAGTAACGCTACTAATGCTGCTACAACCATCGATTTCTTTAACTAACAAAAGGTAAACGAGATCGCAAATATAAGTTTATGTACTTTTACGTTAAATATTTAATAAAAGTAACTAAGATACACAATGTTCAGAATTAACCAAATTTTGGCTGGTTTTGGCACGTGGTCCGGTAGGACCAGCTGGTGCTTGCTTCCCGTCGATCGCTAGACGATTTAAACGCAATGCACTAGACATTAGTATTAGTATTTACAAGAATTTATAAATTATTGGTATTGAGAGGTGACAAGCCTTTGCTAGTTAATCTGTTAAACCGAAGCAATTTACAAAACTGAAACTCGCGTTTGGCAGTGAAGTTGACATCGGTATCGGACACATAAACCGATCCGATTCCGATCCGATTATCGGATGAAAAATATCGGCCGATGCCGATACCGATCCGATGATCGGTCGATCCCTAACCAAAATGGAATAATGTATATGGGAAACAAATAAAAAGTACTACGTACCAAATATTTTTAATAAATTACCAAGAAATATGATGAATTACCAGAATATTAATGAATTAAAACGGAAATTAAAAGTTAAACTTACAAGAAAATAAACCCATTGCGAAATGTTGAATTCTGAAATTTGAAGTATAAAATATAAAAAAAAAAATCTTAAAATTCAAACCTTTTAATAAATATGATAAATTACACTTAAATTTTAATTTCAACAAGATGTATATTTGTTCTCACACAAGCTATTTTAATTAATAGCTTCGAGCATTACAGTGTGTATTGTACATATATGTATTGTAATGGAATAATAAAATATTATTATTATTATTATTATTATTATTGTACTGTGATACAGTGTTGGAGACAGAACGTTAAAATACAGAAACTCTGTCTAATGATTAACTCAATTTAATCTTATTAACTCAATCTTATTAACAAATACAGTGTTTTGGAAATTGGACTATTAGTATAGCTGTTACTCTATTTAAGTTATTTGTCTTACGTATTACTGGAAACTTAGTCTGTTGCGTTGGCTTCTTACGCAACTTATTGGAAACTTATTACGCAACGTAAAGAAATTTGAGAAAAAAGTCTCAAATTTCTCCCTATTTTTTCATTTTTCTGGAAATTTTCCGAAATCTTTTAGGAAATTTTCAAAAACAACATTTTTCTTTCTGACTTGCAACACTAGTCACTACAGATACGATTTTATCCAAGCTTAGTTTAGTTTGTCTGATGGAGTTTACTGGAAAGGCGACCCCGTGCTCTGTCCAGGGTAGCGTGGTAAACTGTCAGCCTACTTCAGTGGCTGTGGGATATATTCTGACATATTCGGGGCTTTAACTTAGCACCTTGCGGCCAGGTTTGCAGGTTGGAATCCCCGGGTTTGCCCTTCCCCATACCTGACTTTATTTCTCCTTCTCATCGTGTATTAAGGTTCAAAACTAAGATGGATATCTACACGAGCATAAGTTTGCTTGAGACGACATAAAGTCCAAAAAATACACAAATCCGGTTAGATGAAGCATTTGTCGTCAAAAACAGTAATCTGTATGAGGTGGGACGGCCCACTGATATTGCCAGTTCCTCAGTCTCAGAGGCGCTTCCTGGGGGTTAGGTGAGTGGGTGGAGGGCGGGGGCAATCATGCCCTCTTACCCTTCCCTTTCAAAACCGGCGATTAAGAGTAAAACTTGATTAAAACCAATGAGAAACAAAGTTATTTGTTGGAGTTCAAAAATGTTCGCAATACTGCTTCTGAACGCATCAAGGCACTGAACTGCTGAAAATAAGTTAGGTTGCACTGCTTGGGGTGGGAGGGAGTAAAAATATGGGGGGGGGGGGGAAGGAGACTAAAAGAGTATTGCTCGAAAGTCTCTAGGCCTTGTTAGAACTCTTGAATCGTTTCCGTATTGAGACCTGCCAGGTGCGTCTAACTAAGCGTCTTTCTACACACGCCACCTTCCTAATCAGGATCACCTTACATCCTACAACTTCCTTTTATTGTGACTCGACAGAATTGTGGGGATCTCATTCTAACTTTCCAAATCTTTAACGATATAATGGATGTCGTCGAAACAGCTGATTTTTTTTCCTGCGACCTACGCCACAGGCGACATTCTTGGACTTCTTGGCAACCATCCCAACCTGAAAATTAGGCATCACTTTTCTCAGAAAGAGTTGTCCTCCTCTGGAACTCACTTCCAGCTTACATCGTGGCAGTCACTAGGTTTAATGCTTTCGAAGCACGTTTAGAAATGTTTTTTTTAACGTATCCCTTCTGTTTTTTTCCCTTTTTTTTAATTTTTTGTTGTGTGTGTGTGTG
>JAHWFP010213597.1:3650-26520 GCA_023313725.1 Lithobius niger
AATTGCGGCACGAGTAATTTCGGCAACACATTTTAAAAGGTCGACTTTAAATCCAACCAACTTCCCATCAAGTTTCGCATCTAATTCCTGATCGAAAGACTTGTCAATTGTTTGCAACATATTTGCCTCATTGTGTCCATGTGGGCATTTACTACACAAACCGCAGATTTGCACGCAACTTCGGCCACTAAATCTAGCCTAGGTGGGGTAGCTATGGTCGATTTTGCCTTTGTCGTACAGCCTGCAAAAGAATCGGACGACAGGGTATTTTCTGCCACTTCGATAGGCTTACAAGTGTCATGGTACACAGTCGAGAAAATTAACAGGGCATCTGGATCTACACTAAATACATCCAAATTCGATTTGTTTCAGGCGAACTGGAAACGAGACAGCGTTGGCTTTCCTTTGTCCTTTCCTAAGGAAGGTCCGAACTATGCTGCACTTGCGTGATTTTCCAAATGGTCTCCTTATAATCAAGCACACAAGG
The DNA here is from genome assembly GCA_023313725.1 of Lithobius niger. Classification (NCBI taxonomy): domain Eukaryota; kingdom Metazoa; phylum Arthropoda; class Chilopoda; order Lithobiomorpha; family Lithobiidae; genus Lithobius; species Lithobius niger. The sequence continues at coordinate 4,138 of JAHWFP010213597.1, forward strand.
GTTGTACCTTGTAGTAACAGTGTCACTCTTATGGCATTGTGGGTGATAATCTCCGGGCGTTTTTCTGCATCTACACTTACTGTAGTCCCCCTGCAGCAATTGTCTCTGTCTTGCCATCAGAGGCCGACATTTTGAGCCATCGTGAAGAGAAGAGCGAGCGATCACAGCACGACGTTGCCGCGTGCGCGCTTCAAGGAAGGTGAAGAACAAGATGGGGGCACGATCAGTACGTATGGGGACACAGCAGCGTGCCAAGCGGAAGAAAGATGTATTAAAACTTAGAGACGAATAATAGGTTGTTTTGAGCATGGGACCGTCTAACAGGCTGAGAGAAATCGGAGTCAAAGCGAAAGTTGAATGCTAGCAGTCAACAAAAAGTTCAAGAATAAACAAGTTTTCACATGTCAATCTTTTCAGTCTGCACAAGAACCTGACTCCCATGCCCCAGACTTTATTCACTATGGGAGCAGGGTTGAAGAGGGCTCCCACTCCATCCCCATTTGTTACAATAGGTACACGACTGCTCATCGATGCCCCAGAATACATAAAAGATTTTTAAAACTATGTTGTGTGTTTTGTCATTTTATTTATTTTGCAATATTGTTCTAATTCCATTAAGAAAATTGGAGACGTAAACCACTGCAAGACTTGGTTTCAGAAGACGAAAAGTACCAGGTTACTTTATTACCGAAATTTCTCGACCCTGACTCGCGCCGAGCCGAGAACCACTGATCTATATGTGACGACTTTGTTGTGCATGCCAGTAGCTGTGCAACCTGGCGGCCCTCTGGTCTCACCAGTCGGTAGATATTTAGAGAAGGTACGACCTTAGATGTTCATGAGTAGCACATGAACAGGCTGATCGCAAGCGACTCCAGAGCTCAAAGAAGGGAGTCTTTGAAGGAATCTGAATGCAGCAGAGGCCTTTTCCCAACCAATGGAATGTCTTGTGTTGTTGATGCAATGGAAGGCTATCCCATTTGTCTTATCTCATTGCCAGGTGGCACTTTTCTGCTCTGTGAGGCATGTCAGGAGCTGTCTACGGAGTCGCAATGTATAGATCAGTAGTTTTGGGCGCGAGTTTTGAAAACAATGGTCTCGAGATGTGATCGAAATGCTACAGTGACTGTGTAAAATCACTGAAAATTTAAGTGGACACTATAGTTGTAGTTTCTTTTACTGTTCTTGCGTCTGTTGCCAACCACAGCACACAACGGTTACGGTAAGTTGATGTTAACAGGTTGTTTATAGTTATTACCAAACTGATACAGTAACACCTCAGTTCTCCGAACCCCGATTAAAAGAGCATCCTAATTACCCCAACTAAAGAAAATGTTCCAATATCATTTAATATCAATTAGCTCTCACCCTCAAACCGTATTCGTTTCACTCTCGTCTAAATGGTCCAACTTGCTGAACCAAGGCACCTTTGGATTGCTAACGGTGGATTCCTTTCGGTGGATTCAGAAATATTTTTTTGATGTTTTTAATTCGACGTGTCACACGTCGAATTAATGTCGGTGTGCCCAAAAAAAAAGGCTAACTGCAAATCGGTTCAGCCACACCTCAAAAACCTGAAACTTTTGTTCAATTTTGATCCGACGAAATTCGAGTATGTGGGTGGGCGAGTTGCAGTGTAGAAGAGCTAAAGGTATTACGCTCTACAGAATAAAGGTTTTGCGATTTGACCTTGGCTAAAGTCTAACGAGGTTTTTCAGCGAAAAACCGTCATCTGATAGTACACTATGGATGACGTAAGCCCGACGTCAGCGTAAAGGTGTCCGTTAATACGAAAAATTGCAGTGATAACGGTGTGTAACTGCACATTTTGGTTAAGTCAGCTCTTCACTACTGCGTTCGGTTACAGACTATACATAGACATCGAAGTGACTCCTATCTTATCGCAAAGAACCATACAAAGTATGTCGTCACTTACCTTTGGCGGTAATCTGAATGGTACACCGAATTTTTATGCTGAATTGAATGCGAGGCGTGCATAGATTTTGCTGTTAATTATTGTGCTAGCCTCGCTGCTTTTCGGGTGCGATATATTGCAGTATTTTATTGCGCTTATTTGTGGTGCTGTTTCTTATTGAACGAGTGAGCAAAGCGAATGATGTCCAGGTTTTACAGGTTGTGGAATGACCACGGAGGGAAGGGTGGGATATTATTCCCGGCCTTTAACTCTCAGGAAGACTTACGTTAAGTTTTATTGGTTCGATATTAGTTTTACCCACAGATTTAAAATTATAATAATTAAAAAAAGATCATTATAAAACGCTACTAAAATAAGTACTTTGTACTGAGTAGGCCTACAATTATCATTTGATACTGTTCGTCGATCTCAATGCAAATCTGTCTCGAAAATAGAGTTCCGAGTCGGAAGAAAACATTTTTCTCCCCTCCTTACTTAGGCGGTGATACAAATTTGCGAGGGGTAAAAGCGTGGTTCCATCAATGGTTCGACGCATCACGACCCAGTTTTTTTTTGTTTCGCCAGTCCTAATTGACATATTTCACAACAAGCGGCTCTGGACCCTTGGGTAAAATTTCCCTCGTGACCTTTGACCATGTCAGCCCTACTCTGATCCCTGTCTGTCTGTTGATCACTACCGCAGTTACGGCCAAAATCATGAACCGAATTGATAAAATTTGGTGTACGTATTCCTTGAAATAAGGCTGAAAGAATTTAGTTATTATGTAATTAGATTTCATTACTAGTTTTTCGTATATAGACGTAATATCAAAACAATGCAGTGAAAGCCATTCAGATTTCTTGACAATGGCAAAATAATTAATTTTGAAAGAGCAGTCCAGATTCTTCCACTACGCTGCCGTATGGTTAAGTGAAGGCAGGTCAATTTGGATCTCTTCCACTTACTACACACGCACATTTCTAGTATACAGGGTGGTCCACAAAAAACTGATGACCCAAGATTTTAAGTCCGACTTTTCTAGTTAGCACCCCTCAGAAACAGGAGACCATTAATGAAAACGGTCATATCCTGGTTCTGAGGGGCGCTAACTAGAAAAGTTGGACTTAGAAAATGTTGGGTCGTCAGTTTTTTGTGGACTACCCTGTATAGTAACAAACATTCCAATGATTGTTATAAATCATCTTTATACATTAAAAAAATTAAGCAGTAAAGTTTAACAAAGGCTTTTAGTGTGATTATTTTAACTTGTTAATACACCTAAAAAATTGTAAATAAATTTAAAATAGTCAACCTCACATACCCTCAGCGCAATACGATTTCTCCTATTCCCCAACCCCCTCTCCCACCTCCAAATTATCTGGAATTTACTGAAAATATGGTGTTCGAAGATTTAAAAAATGTAAAAGCCCAATGAACAAGAACAAAGAGGGCGGGAAACTAAAACAACAAAGTATTCAGTTTTTTTGTTAACAAAACCAACATCAGCGTACGATAAAAACTTATCTGGTCAGTGATTGCATCGTCGCACACAAGATTCTGGCTCATTTGCCGTTATCGTAGGAGCAACAGTTACGAGACAATTTTTCTTAATATAATGTGTAATATAGTAGTTATTGTTCAGTACACCACACATTCAGATTTTTTAGTAGTGTCCAGTTGGTATATCTGCCATTACAACTACATACGTCAATTGCACATTTTTTTTAAATTCTATCACACGACACGTCAAATTACTAATGCAGTGTTAGTGCATCCTTGTTTTGATGTTTAAAGTTGTTTCTACATCCTCAATATCGATCATGCAATGTGTCGCAGTTCACCATCGTGGGCACCTAGCCCACCGTTCACGAAGAACCCAAGCACACTAGTTCCAATGAAAACTGTCTTCACTCGCTTCACGAGAGGTTACGTAATAATTGGTCCCAATCATGTCCCACTAATGAACCAACTGGAGCTTGCGATACTAAAGAAAGCACCTAGAGGTTTGAAACAGAACAGTTTATTCGAGGAATAAGGCAGTGACATTGTAATTAATGATGTCACCATTGATGGCAGCAGGAAAGTGGTATCCCCGGGATACTAAGATTTTAAACGGAGAGTTAAACGCTAGCAGTCAGAAATACCAAGTTTAAGAATGAACAAGTTTTCACATCTCAATCTTTCGAGTCTGCATGAAACCGTGGCATTAGTGCCAGAACCTGACTGCAATGCTCCAGACTTTATTCAGTATGGGAGCAGAGTCGAGGAAGGCTTCCTCCCCCCCCCCCCCCCTCATTATTTTTTTTAGAAAGGTGCAGGACTGCTCATCGACGTCATTATACGAGACGGAATAATCACTCTCGCGTTTGCTTTAGACAGAATTTATGTAGTCTCCACCACAGGAGACACTTTGCACATTGTCCCCACCAAGCGAAATACTTCGTTATGTTCTGTTGTCCCTACCCTGGCAGATTCATGTATATTGTCTCCACCAAGGCAGACACTTTTGTCCCCATTATGGGTGACGCTCCTCCCTTCCACCTGGCGACGAGGCAATCTCTTCTCTGGGCACGGGGACAGCTTGGCGGCCCGGCGATACCTTACCCATTATAGAGAGCCACTAAGAAGTGGAGACACCGTTTTAAAACTCTTGCTATTCCTACTGTGTTTTATAGGTTTTGTCCCCCGAAGGACGCCCAAATTCACATTTTTATTTTAAATATTATTCCGACTACATATACTACTACGATAGTTTGTCTTTTCTGGATGGCAGACTATGGGAAAATATTCCCTAGCTCCTCTCCTTCCTTTCCCACTTCAGTACTTACGCTTACTCTATGGGTTACTAACTCTTAGCCAGTTGCCACTCATTGTATTTAATTGGCCTAGAGAGCTTCAACAATGATGAGTGCGTTGGGTACAGCAACAATTGATCTCCACTAACAATGTACAAAGTCTTCCCTATAGCTAAGTCATGTTACGTGCAGTCAATGTTGTTCTCCCTCTGTTGCAATCAGACTTTTTCTTCTTCTAACATTGTTTGAAGCCTTTGGCGAATGTACTGTTCCCTCTATTCTATTGTCGACTCTCGCTGTAGCGCAAACTCCCTTTGCCTGTATCCTTGCTCTCACTTCCCGCCAAACTCTCATCCTTGCTCTACCTCTGTCAAGCTGCGTCGTCACTTGTTTTATGGATGCCGTCACTTTTAAGCCGGCAGCCATTAGGCCCACTCTAATAGGGCTACTACTTTTGAACCTCGTCAACCTCATGGGCATTAAAACCAGAGACAAGTCAGTAAGTCTTCTATACGTCGGAAGATACCAACATCACTGCAAGTCTGGACTTAAGAGTATTTTCCAGGTACGGAGGTGAATGAAGAGGAAGTTAGGCATAGGGAGATTAGATTATTGACAAGACACGCATAGAAGCCCCCGTATAATTGACAATAAATCGTACGGCCCTTCAACAAGATTTCTACTTCTTTCTCTACCTATTAAGTCAAATCTCCAGTTAGTAATCATCTTCCTACTTCCTACATAAATGTTAGGAACTTGGGTCACTGATGCCGACATAAATGGTAGCATCAGATGGGAATCGAACCTGGGGCACCAGTTAGTAATCATCTTTAGTTGCGCGGACGATACCTTAATGCCTCTACATCAATAGAGTCCAGTGGAGGAACTAACCCACACTCTGCACCTTTCATGTCTTAACGCAAATGATAATACAGTCAGAATATGAACTTCTTACTTCCGACATAAATGTTAAGATTTTGGCACACCTATGCTGACTATCTCTCCTACCTGGACCAGCATATCCTTTAACCAGGGCCAAGTCGCTTTTGGAATGGTGTTTGCCTTCGTTATGTGAATTCAGTTTCTTTAAAGGACTCATGCTTATGCATCGTCTGCTTGGTCTTCTGCTTCCAGGAATTGAACATTAGATACGTCGTTTGGCTCGGCGACAGTATTGACGTCATCATACGTAACATAGCAAAAAGTATAACTGCTGCCGTTACCAATCACACCCTGTCCAACGAGATTTTACGAAATCGACGGCACAAAGATTTATGAGATGGGATAAGCACGCTAAACAAACTACACCTGGGCGAGAAATTGGGATCAACAGAACCAAAAACGTAGTCGGCGTTTGCTCCTATGAGCGAGGCACCTGCCATATTGGATTGAAATGCGTCGAACGCCTACCTTTTGTCACGTTGGAATCACAGTAGTCATCACGTAAATAGGTTTTAAATCTATCACTACACCAACCATTAAAGTACAGGTAGGCCAGAAGGGCCTGAGCTAATTTCAATCAGAATCGACTGGTTTATTGGGGCTTTGTTAGTGGGAGATTTTGTAACCCCGAGAAAAAGGAGGGGGGGGGGGGGAAGAGAACCCGAAGCGATAAAATTTAAATTAGGATCCTTACAGAGAATAATACTACTAGGGGAAACACTAAACCCATTAACAACTCTGTCCAATGAGTTATGAAAAGAAACTACCAAAGTGGAGGAACGTTGCCTTAGACATTGCATCGATCGGATCTATACTACATGTTACTTACAGACGAAGCATGGATCCGATCGAAATTACTGGTCCTACATTTGCAGAAGTCATTTGTAGAAGGTTGAATATTGGACATATTGAAAATTTTATATATCCTAGAGCAAGTCCGCGACCGACTTGGTCCGTGCCCCAAAACGATTGAGAGATGCATAAGGTAATGCCTGCTGAGGTATGAGTAGGGACGCCTCCATGTGGGAAGCTACGGAAGCTTCTTAAATTTTAGCCATAACTAAAGCTAAGTATTTTCTGATGAAAATACAAGTTAACGATGTTAAGTCTTGTAATGTAAAGCCAACTTAAAAAGCGCATGACAATGGACTCTACAAGAATTTTTGAATTTAAAAGCCGAGAAAGTTCATTGCTATTTAGAGCAAAACTGCAAAATCCTCTGCACTGTACGGATTATGTAGTTAGTTCAGGTTATAGCAAACTGCTGGGAGCTGCATTCTAGGTTGAACGCAATTAGGAAAAGCTCACGGCATTGCCACTGATCCCGTGAGCTTTCACGAGGCCTGCCTAAGCATTTTGTACTACTAAGCAAGAAACACGTAAAGAGTGCACCACTACACAAGATTTTTTTTTATTACCTCTCGCTCGAACTTGCCATTCAATACAAAGCTGTAATAAGAAAAAATAAGAAACATGAATTTGAAATATAAATCAAGCTTTCACACTCACCTGACTGTACAAGTATTTATGTGTATAAGAGACATACAACTTGCCTGACAGAAAGAATAAAATAAAATAACCCCACTTTGTTTAATCGGTTGATCAGTAACGGGTAAGGATATGACCAGATGCTTAGATGCTTTGCAATTCCAGCAGCAGGTGGGTTAAAAACAATTACGACATTACTGACCTGCGTGGAGATGGATCTCCTATAACACATGCCAGAAGACTGACCTAGCAAAACTCATCCTGTAGTTTGTCACAGTGACGTGCAACAAATGTGCTTAGTTCAAGACCAACTACCTTTTTTTGATGGCCGACGTTCTCAGTATGAGCAAGGAGTGGAGTGAACTGTTCAGAAGGCAGAGTCGTTGCTTTGCTTAGATTCCTGCCAGTAAGCAACAATCACAGTCAGGTTCCGCCCATTTCTACAGCCTTGTGGACGTATACATTCTACTTACACCTATTAACAGCTTCTAATTTAATAGGTTTATGAAATCTACTGTCCTTCTTTATGGCATCAATCACCTCCACAACCAACATTCACCTTCGCCAATCAGTTACTATCAACTCTCTTTTCACATACACCCGTTCCAGGTTAAAACCTTTCTAAGGTTGGGGACCCTCAGCACCCACCTCACCTGGGCCCTGGGCAGCAACAGACAAAAACAGACGCTGGCCCAAAAAACAAAACTCGATGGCCGCCTGGAGAAAAAGAAAACAGCCATGCTAGCTTAATCAACCAGCAATTCAACAATCATCTGAAAAGTACCGTCACCGGCCGACTAGCTCCGGTTGGCCCATTCAGCTGCTACGAGTACAGCCTAATTCACCCACTCCAAAGCAACCCAACATGACGTCATCTGAGCAGTGCTGTCCACCGGCCCCAAACGAGCTCTCGATGGCCCATACGGCTGCAACTCATACACTAGCAGCGACCTAACGTGCTTATCATCTAAGCACTTCAGTTTGCCTGGTACGATGCCAGATGCGCCCTTCAATTATGGCAAGTCTGTAAATTGTAAAAATGATCTTGTCCGAGACCAGCTTTTGTCTCGCTCTGTACAGCTGCATAAATTTGTTAAGATCACTTTGATGTACTAAATCTGCCTTACTGCATTCAGAGGGAATATAATAAAGTGTTGAAAGACTAGGATGAGTGGATCATACTTATAGTTTTTCATGGCTGAAGGACCAGGAGTGACTTAAGGATGGGCGATATCAACAATTTCGATTATTATATATCGTAATGTTCATAATATCATTACAGCACACAACATATTTTACAAAGGCTCACTGCACCTCACCATCACAATCGTAATCCTCCCGTTATTACGATGTGTCACTGCATCAGTTTCTCAAGAACGTAGACAATAGTTTTGATCGCTCCGTCGACTAATCGGGGTGCGGGGAGATGCACTATAGCAGGTGCAGGGCCTCGTAAAGAATTTTTCACTGTGGGATGCGGCACTTTTCATTACTCCCTCTACCTAACTTTCTTTCACGGCACTACGAATAAAATTTCAAGGAATAAACTGTCAAAACATCTATGTCTATTTTATGTACCAATACAGAATATTAAACAACACCTCGCAATTTTTTTTCTAATGCTGTACGAATGGTTAAAGCATACTGATGAAATGGCTCCCCTATTCTATGACCTTTCGTTCCGGGAAAGAGATAAAATTAATTTTACTTATCCTAAATACATCATGCCCAAACTTGTAAATTTAAAGCTGCCTCAGCTCACCACTAAATGCAGTGCCACACTGGGATGACGTGGCGCAAACAGGGTGCATGGTTACCGGGCCCAGGAGGCTGGCTGCCTAAATAAGACAAAATTCACTACGTTTCGACTGGGGTTCGTAGTCACTTTGCCCCTAAATTTGTTTATTTGTTGGGGAGGGGCCGACATTTACTTCCGAAAATACTTGCTTTTACTTATCAGCTGACTTCGTCCAAGAGGAGATGGGAGCCAGCCACCTTACGTTAAGCTTTATCCGATTGCTTCAGCAGCCAGGTCATAATTTCCAATCGCCACACGTTCTCCTGTGTCTGCACCTCCACCAGTGCCATTGGCATTTTGCAGATAGTAACTGATGAAGGTGAATTTGTTGGATCATGATATAGCTGCCACAATCTCGTCCAGAGAATCCAAGAGGCCAAAGCCCAGGAAAAAACCCACACTCACAAGAGACTATGTATGGTTTTGTTAAGCAAAGCTGACAATACCAACATTGGCACAAACAAATACCGTACGAAACCGAAATATCGTCAAATCGCCCAACCTTAGTGCCTGGGGAGAAGGGGGGAACAGTTCTTGGCTGAAAACACTAAGGCAAACTTATTGCAAATGCTTGAGGAGCTCTAAGGAACAAGAATAACGCAGTTTGTTAGCTTTGAAAAGGTGCTGTGCAACTCTCACCTTGGATCAATTAGAGTCTCTGGCATAACGGGATCAGCAGCCGTGGACCCATTCCGCCTTAAATACTTCAATAGAGATGCATGGAACTTCAAGTGGAAACCACGAACAATATTCTAGTGACCAAAAAAATATGAAATAAAATTGACATTAGTTAAAAGCTACGATGCAGTTATACTTATGGGCTCAACAATCAAGTGTCACTCAATGCGTAACTTACGCCCCTACAAGTTAGGATCAATTTTGCACCTTGCCACAAACTTAATGAACCGAAAAAAGATTTAGCGCGGGAAGAAAGAAGCAGTGGTTCAAACTGTGAAACCACCAATCATGACCGAGTAAAAAGGTTGGCCCCTATCTTTACAATAATGGGCCATGGAAAATAAGCCAATGACCATCATAGCAATGAGAGTAATTGGTTCAAAGACTAGAAAACAGAACAGAGTCGTAGATGCAATTGACAGATGCGGAGGTTCATGTAAGAACTAGAAATACACCTTGCATTCTATATTATTATGGTCTAAATATACCAGAGGAAGGTGTGAAGACCAACAAAATGTACACCTATTTGTCCTTATATGCCATCCAATATGCCGTTGGCTATCAGTGAATACAATATTTGCGTTTGTATGTGTTCACACAGGAAGACCGATACTGACTTGAACAATTGAGGCCATTTGAATTAATCCAGATCAATTAGATTAGCTTATGAAAGCACAAAAGAGGGTCATTTCTGATTCTCGTAGCAAATGGGAAACGTGTAATAATGTTACTAAATAATGAGAAACAACCATTAACATTACTAACCAATGGCAAAGCAAACAAGAAAGGAGTCAACCAATGATGGGGTCCTTGGACAGATGAGCAAGCAAGGTAAAAGAGTAGCGCACGAGGATGACTCGACGTTTCTTTCCCGCCAGCCCGAAAATGTAGCAACAAGTCTGATAGCTGTTCCACTAGTCGCAGGCCAGCGAGGGGCCAGCCGTCAAAGTATCATCAATATCTTCTGCCAACACACCACATCTCCGAACTTAACTTTTGACTCCTCTTAAAATGATAAGAAATGACTAACAAAAGTAAGATCAACATTTGAAACGAGTTTGGACAATTAATCAAGCACGAAACGAGTGACCACATTTACATGATCGCTTATTAATATTAGGCAAATGAAGTGAAATCCAAGTTTGGTTTGTTATCCACTGATTGAAATATAGAAATGCGAAGTTTTTATAAGCTGAACACATCTGCCATTAAGCTGTATTAATTATCATCACTGCATATGCTTGTAAATAAATATTGTGCCTTGGCCCCACTAACACCAGAGGATACCATAGTTTACGAGGGGGAAGCAACTACTAGGGCCACCTGCCTGCCATCAATTCGTCACTCATGCTAGTAACAGAAAATACATTTCTGTTTGACGTTGTCCCTCTCGATTCGTTAGTTCCATGCTTTGTCACATAGGTTAGGATATACTTCCTATTTCCCACTTGATCGTACACCTTGTTTTTCTATCTTTGTTTTACCTGTCAGGTGAAGCATACCCATTTTCAGCCATGTTCCCCGGCAGTAAGCTGGCGCGAATTGAACGCCCAGTGAACGTCAAAGACTCCTCATCCGGCGACGCACTGCCCCTACGCCTCCGCTAATTTGAATCGTTTGGCCAGCAGTGCGATTGCATCATTTAGTGTCGTCGTCACTTTAATAGTCAATTCAGCCTCTAAATCCCAGTTAGCTCTAGCTCTGAACTCTTCCATAATTGAACGTTTAGAATTGAACGTAACAAAATCGGCACAACTAGTGATCCCAAACAGATCGTTAACAATTAAATCATTATATACAACCTAATGACCATTGTGTTAATAAGTCAGAAGGGCTCAATAGAAACTCCCATTCAAAGTGGCTTTCCAGTGAAATTTCAGAAGCAGCCCTGGTGCCTTGGACTACTTTCTGGTCGGAGCATTTCCATGTCTTTTCAATTACCAAACTCTCCTCCATATGTTCCGGACCGAATTCCTTACAAGGCAGAAGACGAACGTCACATGGCCTACTGCTAGCAGGTGGGGTAATGATCACCCGGTGCCTTTCTATAACTTCCTATAGAATTAACCCTAAAACTGTTCACCATTATGAACACATCCAACTAGCATTGTGCCGAACAAAATGTACTTGGGTGCATTGTTGGCATTGTTGTTGTTGTTGTTCTTTAATTATTCGGCATTGAGCGATAAACCAAAATGAATTTAAGCTAAGAATTAAAGGTTAGGCGATGCAAAGCAGACAACTAAAGCTAATTCCTGGTAAATTAAATGATGCAGATCATCAAGAAGCATACGGATTTAATACAAAATAATCGCTAGACCATCCAGACAAATCAAAGTATAAACTGTACCCCACTAATATTGTGACCGCTACGTTCACAACGAAACCTCTGCTCATGTATAGGTTCAAAAAAGTTGACCGTTTTAAGAGATTAATTATTGTTGTTAGGAAGAAGTTTAGATTATGCAGCCGCTTTTGAAAACGACTGTCGTGCTCGACACTAACATCATTAACAGGGAGAGTTAAGTATTACGTCATTAAGAAATTGTCCCCCCCCACCCCACCCCCCAGGGTTTTTTTTCCATGTACATCCAGTTTTTTTACGACTTTTTTTGGCGTACTTCCACCCTTTTCTTTTACTGTGGTCGCAATGATTAAGTTATCAACTTGTCACCCCCCCTCCCTTCCCCCCCTCGACAGAAATGTCACCAGTAGCCGACCCCCCTCCAGATGACGTAATACTTTAACGACCCCACACGACTAGCAGGGTCGTTTCCAGCTCTAGATGCTACTGATCAAATTAACTTGGGAGACAAATCCTTGGATGTAATAATTAGCTAACCAGCCACCTTCTTCTTTCCCTGAAACTCTGACAAGGTTTCTTTATTATTGGTCATTGGGGGAGGCATGTTAAAAGGTGGAACGGTGGCCTGATGGTTAGCATGACCGTTCAAGTGCCAAGGGTCACAGGTTGGGGTCCAGCCTCAGCTGCACCTGGCATGTTCGGGAAGAGAAAGACCGTGCGTTGTCTCGTGATCATGTTGGTTATGACATGTAAAGGAACCTAGGAATTTCTGATGGGATTTACTTAGCAAAATTGTCCATATCTCCTTCTGGCGCCAAAGCTAAGGCTGGGTGAGTGTCAAGTTATAAAGCTACTGTTAAAGGATGTGGAGATACAGATTAGCGATCTTTGCCTACATTTGCAGTATTCACAAAAAAATCGGAGTAAGTAAATAAAACTCCGATACTGTATGTCGGTAATATACCAAACCAAAGATATTTCACTTCTCGATTGATTTTGATGTTTTTTCATCAGCTTTCCAATGGTTTAAACTACTATCACTTACTGTTTAGAAGTTACAAGACAAAATGTTAAGATTAAAGTGGTAGCCAGTTTTAGAAAATTTCAGTTTTTTCTACGTTACATTTTTTTGGTATCCAACTTAATAACGAAGCTTGCAGAAAGTCGACTAGTACGCAGAAAATACATGTAAATATGAAATCTTAGGAACATTTTCTCGACTTCTATACACAAATTTGGAACCGCTACTTTCCTGCAAAACGAACCCATTTTCACAACTTTGTCTTGGGGCCCGTAAAGCTTCAGACTAACGGTCGCCACACGCCAGTTGGCCGGTAAAACGTGATAGCTGGCGACAATAAGACACTACTGCACTCGACAAAGTTGGCGACTACTGTCACGTTTTATTTATTGAAAATAAGATGTGCTGAAATGATATTGCTGATCAGTCTTAATCGCAACATGAATGCAGAACGTACTGGCAAAGTTATTATTCCTGGCATAAGAAACAAAAAGTATTAATCCGATGTAACTTACCTTCACCTAATAGCAAAAAAAAAATGCCAACAGCGCTGATTAGCCTAACTAGAGGCACGTTTTCCTGGGGTTCAGACGTCATTGTTAGTTAGGCTTAACGCACGGACAAACAATTTATTTACCTTGAATTTTTATTGCTAAAAAATTTAAACATTCACTTCATGTGGTAGATGTTAAGATTAAAGCACACAAGATTCATTTCTTTGGAGGAACTGCTGAAATCTGCAGGTTTAATTTCGTTTTCAGATGAAGCCACTGTCAGACCACAGGGAGCCGTCACAAAATACTCTTGGTGTGCCGGCCTTTTTTTTTCTCAACTCACCTCTCTATATACATATACTCTCTCTCTCTATATATATATATATATGTCTATGTCTATGTATATAGAGAGGTGAGTTGAGAAAAAAAAAAGGCCGGCACACCAAGAGTATTTTGTGACGGCTCCCTGTGTGTCAGACAATGGAAACAGCTTAAGATCGTCAGTCAGTCCTAGCCTACCGGAAGTAGGAATAACTAATCAACAAAAAAAAGTTATTTTTTTTCAACAACTATTCTTTTTTTTTAGATTTGTGATTTAATTAAATGTTTTGTTTGGTGTTATTAAAATATTAAATGAAATTTAAACGCAGACAGACATAACTGCTAGGAATAGCTAACCAACTGAAAAACCAGACATGGCTAACTGATAACCATGCCTAAAGATGTAAATAATTTTTAAAAAGATTTTTTTGCATTTTCGATTTAATTAAAAGAAATTTTCATTTAATTAAAAGAAATTTTCATTTAATTAAAAGAAATTTAAATTCAGAGATGACTGACAGGAGTAGCTAGCCGATCAAAAAAAAAAACAGACATGACTAACTGATAACAGCCATGCTTAAAGTTGTAAATAACTTTTAACGAAATATGTAAGAGATACCTTTTCGTTTAATTCAGTATAAAATTGTATAATATTAAACTTTAGAATACAAAGGTAAATTTTAAAAAGGCTTGTATTTTGACCGCAAAGTGTGATAAAAAAAATAAAAATTAAAAGCCGCTTGCATGGCCGCAAAAATAGATCTTGGCCTATTATGTTGCTGGTTTAAATTTATTACCGTGATGGGGGGGGGGGGGGGGATTGGGGTTTGAGGCGCGCGTTGGCGGCTGTTGCCCCCCCCCCCCACCCCGCAGGGGGGGGGGGGTGGATCTACATCCCGGCAAACTTATAAATTACATAACTATGCTTGGCCGAAAAATTATAGATTGTACTCATTGGCGACCAACAATTTTATTATGGCGACTAAACATAATCAATCCACGGGCCACTGTCTACTAAAATAAAATTCTAATCTGAAGCTTTACTTGGGGGTGTTCAAGTATTACGTCATCAGGAAGGGTGGGCTACTGGTGATGATTGCTGACGAGGGGCGAGGTAGCCAGTTGATGACGCAAGTGCCGCTACCCCAGTAAAAGGGTGGAAAAATGCAAAAAAAAAAAAAGTCCTCAGAAAAACTGTGGATGTACACAGAAAAACACCCACTCGTGGGGAGGGGGTTAAAATTTAGAAATGACGTAATACCGGAGAGGGTTGAGCAATTGACAAGGGGGGGGGGGGGTGTGAAAAGGGCCATATTTTGAGAAGGTAATATTTGAGCGCTAAATGTATACTTCTTGTACGCTTTGATTTCAAGGTTTCATCTCAATATCTTCGCACATTTTTGACAGTCTGGTTTTTCTGGAGTTGGAGGGACTCGGAACTTGAACGCTTCTGTACCTTTGTTTTAAAGTGCATCCCAATTGATAGCCTAAAAACGTGCGAAGATTTTTACTAAACATTAGCTAGAAATGTATATCGGAATTCCAGTCAGCATCTAACTACTTACACAGACTAATCTAGAATCTAGCTGAATAGACACTTACTACAACAACAATCCGTAGATGTAGCAGGATAAAAGAAAAAACAAGAATTGATAAATAACAAGTTTACTATTTCGATATAAGAGTGCCGAACAATTTGTTTGGAAAATGAATAGTGCTGTACAATTTGTTTGAAAAATGAGGAGTGCTGAACAATTTATTTGAAAAATAATGAGTGCTGACCAATTTATTTGGAAAATGAAGTGTGCTAACAATTTGTTTGGAAAAGAAGAGACCTGAACAATTTGTTTGGAACATTATGTTGGCGACAGGATATCCAGTTTCTTCACTGCTTCACCAGAAAAAACTTAACTGAAAATGTTTTCAATACAGCCAGTAAAAGTGTCAAGGCGGCACTAAGACTGCTTCCAACGGAAAAAAATATCACTCGTACAATAGGCATGACGCATATTGTGACGGTAAAGTCGCACGTCAACTGTCCAAACAAAATTCATTATAAAACACAGGGATGAGAAACACTGAAGGGAAACAACCGATATGTAGCATTTTTTCGGTACATTAATGCATTTTGAGGTAGCTCAAAGCTCAAAAAAGCAGAATCTCAATCCTAAAAGGATGGAAAATTCTTATGCGAGTGGCGATACATCACACACAAGTCTTCCATACTTGGCTATTTTCATTACATAGAAACAAGTAACTGCTCTTAGCTTGGACAAATAACTCCACTGCATTTCATGATAATTTGCTCGTAACAACACTTTCCATTACTACACCACAGACGCAGCTCTGTGGCAATGTTGTTGCGCATTTATTCCATGCCAAAGGTAACATTAATTACAAATGTTAACCTCAGCCCACAACATGCCCACAATACAGGCCATGTAACCAAGCAAAAGCCAAAGACCTTTTGAGTGTTGCGAGCGGTGAAGCAGAGGTGAGATAAATTAAAAGCAGTAGTACCGAAATCATTACCAACACATAATCCCGTTGGGTGTTGAAAGGACTAGGAGCATAAAAAGAAGTGTATCCGAACGAAAAAGTGACGTGGATCACATTCTGCAAGCGAATTTTTACCACATTACCCCATCCCATATTCGAAGCGAGTGAACAGGGCTTGCTTTTAGCCAGTCGCATTAAACACTAGGCTCTCTTTGTGGGAGACATCTAGTGCTGTAATGAAAATTTAAGGTTTTTTAAAGTCATGCTTAAATATTAACCAACCCTAGGTAACATCACCCTATGTATAAGAACCTGTTTTAAGTGGATCTTCACTGTGTAATGCATACATCCTTCTCCCAGTGGTCTTTATAGCACAAGCGGAAGTACCAGACTTCGCCCGGGATCATAATACAGGAAGTATGGTTTACCTGCGATCAAATCTAAGTTAGCAGTCACTTCAAAATTTGTAAAAAAAAAAACATTTCTGGTTGGTTTACCATGGTCTGGCAATATGTACAATTTCGATGGATTTGAAGCTCTTGATGCTGCCACGTACAGCTGGCCATGACAAAAGCATTCTTCTCGCAAGTCCATTCCAGTAACGGAGTAACTGTGCCAGGGATTTGTTGATCGTTACAGCAAAAGCCATGAGGATTGGAAAGAGATGCTGTTAGTTGGCTGTGTTCGCTAGTTTTGTTTTCGTCTTAGTTTTTTTTTCGAGAATAGTGGCATCTAGTGGGCAGTAGGGATGTGCGATACTCGAAAAATTCGAGCCGAGCCGAGTATGAAACTTGTACTCGAACTCGGCTCGCTGCTCACGTCCGTACTCGAAAAACTCGAATCTGGCGAAAATGCGATAACTTCGTCAATTTTTGGCCGTTTTTGACATTCCAATATACCAAATCGATCGTCTCGACGAGAGCTTTCCAGTGGTGCAGATTAAAAGTCAAAAACTGAAACCATTTTCAAGTTATATCCTTAAAACTGGAAAACCATGACCAACACAGTGAACTAAGCACCATCTTTGTTCCTATTATCTTAACAAATTAAAGGGAAACTTGCAAACAAAATATTCCTATCAAATACTCGAACTCGGCTCGATACTCGATTCATCTGTTGCAAACTCGGCTCGGCTCGACTCGAATTAAAATTTGTCTACTCGCACATCCCTAGTGGGCAGTCAAAGCAGCTTTGCTCTCGCGCTCCGTCGTTTTCCTGCGAATTCTCTTATAGTATAGAGGATTTTTGAAATGTCCTTTCCTTGTTTTTGGCAAGTTGATTATAAGAGGCTAAAACAGCTTTGTTGTAAGGCTGTGCTGGTGCCACTTTTCCCGATACCGGTGCTCGTTTACGCGATTGAATTCCGGTACCGGTACTTTTGGTCATGTGCCGATACTGTGCCGATGCCATGCCGGTGCCAATGTCGATATCGAAAGATAACTTAATAAATAATACAGAACGTGTCAATATGTCAAGAATTTAATGGTGTAACAAATCTTACCTAGCACTTTTACAAAAGAATTATTGGCCGAACACCTTATAGCTCAAAGAAATCATTCAATTTTTTTTCAGTGTTAACTGTAAATTAATAGGCCTATACTTTACTGTCTTAGTTTAGGCAAAACAATTTTAAAATATTGTATTAAATATTTTATAGACTATACATAAAATATTGCAGACCTAGGCTACTAAAAATTGTGTAGGCTAATAACACACTGTATGTAATCTACACATTTTGTGAACGTTTACTGGGGAGCTTTAAAACATTCTGTGTACATTTACTAAGTAGGTTGTTGGGTACACAAGATATAAAATATTACAGGCTCGTTAGGCCACGCAAAGTTAAAAAAAAAATTATTCTCGGGAAACAAAAATGAAAAATCAACGGGAGATGAAGCTTATTATCTTTTTCATAATATTTACACATTTTGTGGTAGATATGCCTACAGGAAAAAAAAGGTCTCCATACTGTAGTTAATTTGTTTTATTTTTAGACACAAAAACAAACATTGCCTTTTTTCATCTATTCAGTTGTTTTAGACGGTTACGCAAATTGCTTGCTCCGTACGAATGGGAATCTTTTTCTCCACGCGCTACTTCGGAGTTGCACAGTTTGCATTTGCTTTTTCGTTGCACACAACAAAATATTTCGAAATACCTGACGTCTTTGGTGGCATTATGCGTTTTCTTTGCCAAAGATGTTACAGGAATCTGCAGCTAAACAACGGTCAAAGTCTTAACTATCACTGGAAACTGTGAAACTGAGTGTGAAAACCGACACCACGAAGTCAGGCCTAACGCAACGCCGATGTGTCATTTCATTTCCGGTTTTTGTCAGCAGAATTTCACTTCGATACGAAATTCGAATAATTTTTGGTTTTAATTATACAATTGAGGGAATTAATTTTAATTAATGGAATAATAAAAGCGATCTTCCGACATGTTGAATGAGAATGAAGGTATTTTACCCAACCACTTCGCGAGAGCTGGAAGTGCGGTCCTGCCGCTACGTTGAGAAATGGCTGCTTGTGTTTATCAGAGAGAGAGAGAGAGAGTCTGTTAGGCTTGGCATTTTTAGCGGTATGCAAAGTTAATTTGGATCGTGAATCCAAAGTAAGACGTAGCAGATTATTTACTTAAAAGTTGCTGAATTTTTATTAGCGTTGGGAAGAAGATATCATAATATTAATGTACGAAAATGCCGATGGTGGAAAAAATAAGCCGATTCCGGTACTTTTCCCGGTACTTCTTAACCCGGTGCCGGTCCGATACCGGTACCAGTGGTACCGGCAGCCGGTCCCGGTACCAGTATCGGCACTGGCACAGCCTTACTTTGTTGTAATTTTAAAATTTGCAAAGAAAGGATTATTGAGACAATTCAGCAATGCCGACTCACATCCGGCAAGTTTTCCAGCATCAGCAAGTTTTTTAAAAGCTTTTTTAAGTTATCAAGTTATACAATAAAAGAGTTGCGTACTTAAAACCTGAAACGATCCTCCTTCAAGCTTACAACACCATGCATTAACGACTCGTTGAGCAACACTAATCGTATTTGGTACGTTCTCCGCACAAAACCCCGACAAAAATCCACGGCTATTCCACTTGATGACAAAATATCAAAGTAAATAATAGTCTACATTTACTATATTAGGTGTGTATTTGACCTAGTGTCACACATGCAAATAGTTACAGTGAACGGCAACAAAAGCTGTCGCCGATTGTCAGCCATGAGGGAAAAAGAACAGCTATTAACTAGTTGTACAGCATTAAAAAATTGTGGTCGTTGTATTTTGAGATTTAGAACTCGACAATATGGGTTACAATTAAATTAACTGTTCAATAAGTTCTGTTCACTTAAATCCCGTGACTTTTTTTCTTTACCATCTAAATTCCCAGGCTCCCCCCCCAACTTTCCGACGTACAGAATACCAGGTTGTGAGGAAACCCTGTATTTTATAGCGAATGTACTAACATTTGTTGTTCGGAATGCGAATTATGGTCACAGCATAATTAAATCAAATGTACCTTTGAACGTTTTTTATCAAAATAATCCAACATGGTGTCACAGAATCGATGAGCCATGCGTTCATAATCCCCAGTATGAAAATGCGTACCCCAACGCCGACCCACTGTAGCCCCCGCAAATGATACCTGGAAAAAGAAATAGCATAGTGTAGGGTAAATGACCCGTAAACGCCCCACAATCTACTTTGCGATAATTACTAATAACTTAATAAGAGGAACTTACCTCTAAAGTGTAGCTGTTGGCAATCCCCATCGACCACATCACGACTCTGCCAGTCCCTTCCCGTTGTTTCTCCACTAAGAAGCGACACTGAAGAAACGAAAACTGGAATAGAGATAAAATTACTTAGAAGGCTCACAAAATTCTTAACATGTTTAACAAGGACGAAACGAATACGGTTTCAGCAAGCGAAATAGCAGAAACTTCTGTTTGTGTGGGGAGAGCTAATTGATATATTAAATGTTTACTGCTGTAGATATGAAAAAAGTTGTTTTTATGTGTGATTTGAGAAGTCTTCGTAGCACTCGTTTACGCACAATTTCATACCAATACAATATCTTCAGCAAGGCTCGAATTACAAGGGGCGCAAAGCGCAATTTGCGCTCCCACACTGACAAATAGCGCTCAGTTCATTCTTTAGGAGCGCAACAATTTGGGAAAATAATTCTGTTTTTCTCCGTAAACTTTCCACTGGTTTTCTTTGCCACTTCCCCAGTGGCAGAATATCAGACAAAATTCCCTTCTCTGGAGACTAATCAAATCTTTTAAAATACAAGCCTTTTAACAAATTTTGCCTTTAGTTTGTGCGCTTGTTTGGCCGTTTCTCTCCAACCACTCCTGCTCTGTCCATCGTGCTTGCATGTGCTTTTCTCACTATCTATCTATCGAATCCCTTCTGCTGCCCATGACTTCATTGTAATAATTTAAAATTTAAAAGCTAGGAGTCGAACGAATATTTGAATATTCGTTCGTGAAGAGCAAATCCGAATAGGATAGGTCTATATCCTATCTGAATATTTAACAAAAAATGCTATGTACTTTCACGTGTTTGTTTTTAGTTAAAAAGGTTTTTTGAGTTTTCCGTGAGCTTCTCTAGCCCAAGTCAGTCCCTTTCCCTTCCCTCCCAGCTGCGTTGTAGGGGGAATGGTCCATGCGTTTGGGATTGTACACTTGTAAGAGGAGGGAGGGGGTAAGCGATTCCAATTTAAACCTGCTTCTTAGCACTTTTTTATTTTTTGGACTGTACGCCTTACCTAGGAGACTAAATTAAACTTGAATACTTAAAGAAAAAGAGGGAGGAGGGGGGAAGGCCTAAACACGATAAAAAAAAGTTTATCGAAAAAAGTTTTCTTCGAATATTCGAAGCTTTTTTCTAATATTAAAATTTCCACCCGAGTTATATATATATAGTTAATACATAGTCTAAGTCATTTGACTGAAGAACAACTTTTGTGAATTGCGCCGAGATTGAATAATTTGCGCCCACCTAGCAGCTCAGGGGAGCAACTATTTGCGCCCAGAAAAAAAATTCTATTTCGACCCCTATCTTCAGCAAATTTTCGACTGTCAATTCTCTGGAGATGTTGGGGCTCAGACGACAGTCTTCAGGCAAAAAAAAGAAATTTCACTCCATTATGTCATGTTCGATCGTCTTTCAATCGTAACCTCCCAATTGCTAGGCCGGTTTATCACCTCTCGCGCAGATATCATTAAACTCGCTACGGAGCAGAATCTGTATTCCAGGATTGGATGGTCCCTGGATATTCATCGGTTCAACCTTCTCTCGGATGTGGTGTTGAATAGCTAGGCCTCCTCAGATGCACATCTCGGAGTCTGACTCAAGGAGGGTTTCAGTGCCTTCCCAGTTGACGTGGTGGTGCGAATCCATGTGGTGCACTGCAATATCATTTGTTGTCATTCTACTTCTGGTGTCAGCCGTGTTCTGTTTGACACGGCAGCGAATTCCCTTGCGTGTCTCACCAACGTAGACGGCACTACAGTCACCACATGGTACTGCTTCCCTGGTGTTTACAATCTTTTTCAACGATTTTTCCTCACGCTCACTAGTCTCTCCTCTTTTTCGTCCTCTTCCAAACAAGCTGGTCCTTCAGTCCTTGATAGTTCTTCTTGAGCATATCCTGAATTTTGTCGGTCACCCCCATCGAGTTAATAAATTATATAGGACACCTAGAGTCCGCAGTGGCGCGCTGCTGCAGCGTGGAAATTTGAACGACCGGCGCGCGTCCATTACAGAAACGCATGGACGGTACATTGAATAGTATGGGACAGTAGTGCAATAATAACATTGTTCGATCTTTAACTGCACCGATAGGCAGAATAAAACGGCAGAAAATTACATTTATGAGTAAATTAATTCTCCTGACTTCGTTTTATTGATCTAGATTTATCGATTTAATGATTTATAGATTTAGAAAGTATACCAGACTTTAAATGAAGAAAATTACGCGCAGTATAAAAAAAGAAAAAAAAATACTTTTTCAACTGGCCTGGTTTCCCCCATTGTCTGTGCATGTCTTTCTTTTCGCTTCTCACTTTCCGGACCGCAGGTGTCACCCCCCCCCCCCCCCCCCCCCCCCCCA
>JAHWFP010213597.1:27839-39618 GCA_023313725.1 Lithobius niger
GGGGGGCACACAAAAAAAGGCCCGGGGGCAATAAAACGATCCAGGGGCAAAACACAACAGTAGCTAGCAATTCCCACCCCCCACCCCCCCAAAAAAGGGGCAAAATATTTTTTTTGGGGGTGGGGGAATTGCTTACTTTTGTACTTGCAAAACAAAACGGCCCAGGGCAAAGTAAAAAAGTAGCAAACAATTCCCACCCCCAAAAAACTAATTTTTTTGTTTTGTCCAAAATCTCGGACAAAAAAACGACCCTGGTATAACCAAAAGGCCCAGGAACAAAGTACATACTAAGTAGCAAGAACCCCCCCCCCAAAAAAAAAGACTATGGGGGGGGGCTGCTTGCTACTCTTGTAGCTTGCCTCTAGGTCGTTCTGCTACCCGCACGGCCGTTTTTTTGGTCCAAAATTTTGTTCAAGTTTCTGGCCAAAACGAAAAAAAATAAGTTTTGGGGGGGGGGGGGTGGAGGAGGATTGCTTAGACTGCTGAATTATACTTCTGTTCGGCCTATTGTTTTTTTTTTCTTTTCGCTTTTTGTTATGCTTTGACTGGAATTTACTGCGCAATAAGAAATATCAACATGCTTTCTAAATGTTCAAAACTATTAATTTTATATGATCTTCCGCCAAATAAATAAGTTGTATTTACGCAGATCGTTGTGTACATGAAATTAGCACGATTGTAAATTTCCAGCTAAAGTCATAAAGCTTTGTATGCTGTAGGTTAACGGGACAAATAGAATTTTTACTGTATTCCTTCGCTTGCCGATCGTCGCTTCTGCCACGGTATGCGTTGATCACGTGACCCTTCAAAGTCACACGACGGCAAGCGAGAAGTAACACAGGCTGCCAGGTCCCTGGTCACCCCCCTCAGGTAGGTCAATGGTACCTGAGGGGGTGACTAACAAAATTCAGGATGTGCTCAAGAAGAATGGCTTTGCCACATACATAAAGAACTCTAAAAGACTGAAGGACCAACTTGTTGGGACAAAAAAGAGGAGAGACTAGTGAGCGTGAGGAAAGATCGTTGAAAAAGATTTTAAACACCAGGGAAGCCGTATACAGGGTGCCATGTGGTGACTGTAGTGCCGTTTACGTTGGTGAGACACGCAAAGGAATTCGCTGCCGTGTCAAACAGCACATGGCCGACACCAGTAGTAGAATGACAACAAACGGCGTTGCAGTGCACCACATCATCAACTGGGAAGGCACTGAAATACTGTACATATCACAATCAATACCGGTAATTATTATGTAATAATTAATCGAGTAGTAACAAATATAGAAAGGGGGAGCTGATTCAGATTACCAGTATGAATCTTAACTGATGCTTTAAGTGGACAAGACCTCTACTATACCATTTAGAGTTACATGTCATGTAGCGTATGGTGCTTCTGTCTTACACCTACTTTTTTTTTTACCGATATGAAGGAAACATTTTTGATAAAAGTGAAAATTTTTTTACTCGTGAACGAAAAAGGCAATGAGGGCAAATTGGAATTTGTTAGGCATTTCCTTTAATGACAAACCAGGGTAAAAGAAAAATCAAGATCGCTACAGCCTAAAAATTAATCAGATTTCCCTTATCTAGTAACGCAATGGGCCGCCGAATGTAAGCGAGTACAATTCTGGCACTGTCTACATTACCAACGTGTAGCATAGTTCAGCTGATGCCAATTCAAAACAAATTTTTTTTCAGGCAGTGTTTGTTTTGATTATCAGTGTTTTTTTTTTCTCAACTGTAAAGGTCAATTTTTGGTTACAGTTTAATTTTTGCTACATAAGGCCGCTAAAAAATAATTTAAGTGGTTCTCGGGAGCGGTACTAAAAAAAATTGATGCGAGCGGGCGGCGTTTTATTTTTACGTTTTATTCGCGATTTGTCAGATGCGGGCAATGGTTTTTTTTTTACCAAACAAAACGAAATCGGTAGCTTACATGTTGTCAAATACAATATCTACGTTTTAATGCCAGGATCAGCGTGCAAAAGTTGCACATTTGATAAAAGTCATTCTTTAGATCCAAGTTTTTAGTTTTAGTTGTGACATGCCTCTGAACGATCCTTAGATTTTTTTTTAGGCGATCATGTGGAGCAAAGCGCTCATTGGTCATCGGCTCCAGGTAATGTTTGGTGAAAGTACTAATGTGTGATTGGTACATTTTTTTTTAGACTATGTCATAAAAAATGCTTCATGCGTCAAGAAAAAACCCACGTGTGCGCTCCTGAGAACCACTTAATTAATTTTTGGTGGCCGAATTAAATAACTTTTTAAGCCACTGACTTCTCATCTGCTACCAATGGATAACTGAAAGGAAAGCGATTCGAATGGTGTATTCAAACTTCAATCAAAAATTGGCAGAGTTATAGATTTGGATGCAAATGGGATAAACATTTCGATACATGAAGCAGCTTTAATGGGATAAATTCTAAAACATACAGTGTCTTGTATTTGGGTGAGTACGATAATTTAAATTTGCTTAACAATAAACAAAAAAAATAAGGCCTACCAAATCGGGTGCTTTCTGCTGCAAAAGAAGTGGAAATATTTGTTCTCTCAGATGTTTAGCTGGGTCTGGATTTTCACATCCATACACAAACATGTTGTGCTTTCGACAGTGCCCATGGAGATCACAATACAAGATAACATCAGACGCAACCTGCAATCTGCCGACACAAAAATAAAAAAAAGTATCTCACATTTTACATAGTCTAAGCATTAGGTCAAAGTTGTATAAAATTATTGCCCATAAGGTGGTATTTTTTGAAGGCAACTTTTCATAGACAATTTTTTTTTTGTTTTTTTTTTTTTTTGGTTTGTTTTAGGATTTAAATGTGGAAATCACTCCCTTTTGAGTTGCTGTCCCCAGAACCCCCAACTAGGAGCAACAGCAGTAACTAACACAAATTTACTAATTAACAATGCTAACTATTTTTTTTTTTTGTAGTGGCGATTTTTTTGTTTTTGGAGAGTTTTTTTTTTTTTTTGGTCTCCACAGCCATTTGCATAAAAGTTTGTACCGTAAATCGTGTATTAAAAGCCCAGTTGAAGCTAAAGCCCACCCCCTAAAATGCTGTGAAGTCAAAATCATGAAATAGTGGAGTTAAAGCCCACCCATCAAATTGTAGTTTTTCTACGAAAAATTACTGAAAAGTTATATGATGTGAATAAAGATAGTACTGCTTGGTATGTTTACTAGCCCCTTCTCCCTCCCTGTAGTAATAGTGGACTTTTCCTTTAGCTCCTAGCACCTGCACAAGGCCTGTGCATCTCTCACCTAAACCTCCTCCCTTCTTCACAGCAATTAAAAGGATGTAAGATTGGTTTTCCGAGATCGTTCAAAACCTTCGAATTTTCTGTAATAGATGTCCAGAAAGGTTAAATCAAGCCCACTCCCCTATTTTTGCCAAATTAGCTGCATAAGCCCATGGGCGTTTAATCCGTGATTTACGGTATTACAAAGGCAAAGTTACACTTGAAGACTTGAAATAGTGATTCCCAATGAAAATTACTCACACTCAATCTTTAAGATTCCCAATGGAATAATAGTTTGATGTCAAATGTTATAGTCAAACATTTAAAAAGAAAGCCACGGGGACAAAATTATAAAGGAGTGAAATACATGGACCTAAAAAGCACACTCACTTTTGTACCATACGTCGCACATGCCATGGTCCAGGATATGCATCCTTGCGAACGCTACGATAGCACCGATTAAGGTCACGGCCCGAAAGCCCACATCGATTGTTTCCAACAATGACGCCATCAGGATTGAGCATGGGAACCAGCTTGAAAACAAAACTTTCACGCAGCTCCTGGAAAGATGCAAATACAATGATATTCTTATTTCCATTGTTGGGTGAAAGAAAAAAAACCATTTATTGACAATTTCTAGAGGAAATGCAAATTTGGTTTTTACTCGGGGGGGGGCCCCCCCGGCACTGCCATTAAATTTTTTCATTTAATGTCTGTGATAGCTGAACATCCTGACCATTTTTAAAATTCACGTCTGCCAACTAGCCAATTACAGCTTTCAGAGCTGTTTTAACTCCCGCACATGCGCGATGGCTTGCCTTCTAGTTTCGACAAGTGCACAGTGAAGCTGCAACAAAAGCAAGCAGTGTGGGTAACTGGAGGCTTGCAAGTAGCTTGTGGCACCAGTGGCAACTGCAGCGACCTTCTTGCAACTGCCGTAACAATAGGTAGTTCGTTAAATAGCACACGATAGGCATTATATTTGTTTTCTCTGTATTCATTACAACAGTGTGATGGTGATCATCACAAGTGAGCTGTCGCAATGGCTTTGCCACTTTTGCCGCCATAACGCGTGCACGATCGGAATAGGGGGTTACACTTCCGGACGAAACGGAGAGAGGCAGACATGGCGCAATGCACCTCGACGAAAAAAGAAAAATTAATAAACCCAAGTCGTCAACAGTTAAAAGTCATGAGTCGTTCAATAATAAAGCGAGGCTTTACAAATACATGGCACCCAAACTAAAAGAAGGAGGAATTGGCAGCGAGTTAATACACCGATCGAATTTGAACTGTATTTATGAAATTTTTTTTAAATGTCATGTCGCTTACTTTGAAGAAGGTATCGATAGATTCTTTATTTTGAAATTGTGCGTATACTGTGCTGCGAAGATGAAAATTTTTTTACATTAAGTAGTGACAGCCTGACACACTGAACATTTTGTGAATGCTTAAATTTGAAACAGAGTTTGAAACTGTTTTAAGTTATCTGCATTAGAAATTTTCAAGTTTCAAGAGAAACGAAGATCGTGAATGAATCACAAAATCGCTCATGATGCAACAGCACGGCAGAGGTAACGGCAGGCTCGGTATAGTCATATTGGGAGCTCCTAGGTTTGGTGTGAGCACTCGTAGTCAATGATATTCAAGCATTTAAGTGTGCACTTCCAGTCAAAAATGTGAGACACAGATACGGCGCAACACACTTGCAAGTGTGTATGTTTTTTTTCCAGTTGGTTTCGTAAATTTTGGCAGAAGAATTTCGATAGCAAAGTGAAAGATGTTTCATTACAGGAAGGAGAATCCTGCTAGTTTAAGGTTGGTTGTTAAAGTGTCCAGCCGTGAAGATGAAGAATGACGAATTTTGGCTAGTGAAACTTCACCTTGTTTTGTGTTAGGAACCCTTAGGTTAGAAGGAGAGGGTCTTCCTTCTTCAATTCACAGGTCTATGAACCATGATGCTGCTGGCCACATTAATGCTACAAGAATCAAGAAGCCTCGAAACTGCTAGATTTTAATGACCACAGATTGAAGACGACAGAACTAAGAAAATGCGTACACAAACCTCTTGTCCCAGGAAATGGTGAGGTCGTCGGTTGCCCAGGCTGTTGGGCCAGGAAAGGGGGACACAAAGCTTGGGAGTTGATGGCTGAACTTTGTGGCAAAGAGATTGATAAAGGGAATTCCCATTTGCGAAACAAGGTTTGACAAACGATGGGATCGAGTTTCCACTTTGTTGTCGATACTTCTTTCCCTCTTGACAGCTTGCCCACCCAGACATTGAGCTTTCGCGCGATGTGTCGGGGATGAAGTATCTTGTGAAGAGTTGAGCACATCTCGAAGAGGTGTGACATTTCTTGCACGAGCGTTAGAGAGCAAGACCCCCCCCCCCCCTCTTCATAGGCGATTGCTGTCTTGTTGTCTGACATGATTCACCTGAAGAATGTGACTCCATGTTTCGATTGCAATACGAGTGGCTGAAAGTTAAGGGACTTAATGTGAAGGTGTTGGACTTCTTCCTTTTAAGTGCCCAAAGTTTGGAGTCCCCCCCCCCCCCAAAAAAAAATGGGCTCCCCAACTGGACGCTGAGGCGTTGTGGCAGGGCGTCTGGGCTTGGTGTGTGGACTGCAACTCAAGACTTAAAAGATTCGATGGGGTTGTCCACCAAGTGACGTGTTCCCGGGGAAGGTTATGTAGAGGAATCTAGTCTGTCCATTCTGTCTGAGGGAATGTGCTTAGAATCAACAGAATTGGATTGAATACAAGCATCACATATTTATTGTGACGTGTTTCCATGTGCGAAGCACCCTTACTTGGGAGAATGGGTAAGGCAAATTCTAACTTTTTCATCTCAAAATTATAAATCTGCAGCAAGCAGGGTGAGCAACGCCGGGGGTTTTAACGTGGGCACAAATAAAAAATTCCCCAGAGTTGAGTTCAGATATTTTGTTGATGTCATTCTGGCAATGAACAAGTTAAAAACTTACAGACGCACATACACGCACAAAGTCATACGTTACTACCAGTATTAATGCACATGGCGGTACTACCTGTATTAATGCACAATACGGAGCGGTGCCCCTGGCGGGAGCTATATGGACCTACATTAACCCTTCATGCCCGTAGTAGCCAAATGGCTCCAGCTACAAGATGGAGCAAAAACTAAATCCCAACTCGCACTGACAGCTTTGTGGAGGGTCCGCGGTGACCCCGAGCAAAGCGAGCTGCAACAGCCCAGTGGTTAGCGTCCTTGTCTCCAAACCAAGTGAATGCCGGATCGAATTCCTAGACTCACCTAAATAACAAGAATTAATTTAGGTATGAAAGGGTTAATTACAAATAATTTAATTATTTACTTTGAGCAATGAAAAGCATAAAACAAGCGATTTTTAGCCATTATTACTGAAGGGAAGTATTTTGCCGATAATAAGAAACACATTTCAATACGGATATAGCTTCAAATAAAAATAAAAATTACAATACTAGTTGACTACTGATAATCTCTACTCCCATTCTTAAATCGCCTTGCTGACATAAGAGGTGTAGAGAGATACACTTAGTGGGAAGTTTCTGGTTGTGCGTGCACCCGTGTTCCTTGCTAGTAAATAATATCTCTTGCAATTATTTGCTACAGGCAATGCCTTCCTTACCTGCGCTATTGGTGTGTTGCCCGTCAGATAGTCAATGAAACCCTTCATCACCCAACTGCTCACTGATTCACCAGGATGCACTCGGGCCGTCAAAATTACTGCTCGCTTTTTCTGGAACCAATTTACAACAACAGCTGTCTAATTAGATGAAACTGCCAGTAGTCAAACACATAAGTAAAATGAGCACTAAGCACCCCATTGAGATTAACAAGAAACAACAACGGATTGGAAGGATACATTAAAAAGAAATTGCAGGTAAGAAAGCGCAGGGAAGTGTAGCTCTCACAATTAGTGTCTTTAAAACACTACCATGTAAACTAATTTTGGGTGCACAAATTTCTGTAAAAGGTCGCATGAAAAAATGTGTGCCTTAATCAAATATTAAATCTATGCGGTAGTGCCGGCACCAGTACAAACGCTGTAAACCAATCCCAACGTGAAGAGGGGCTTGGTGCCAGGAATAATGTAGTCACTTCCGGGTTGTAAAACGAACAAGCAGCAGCCATTATGTATACCAAAACGAAATCGAGAGATTGTACTGGCCAAAATAACGTGAATAGAGTTTGTTTTTGTCACTGCTAAAATGTATGTTAAATGTGGAAATCCATAATGTTGTTTTTGCGAATAAATAGGGATCAACCGATATAGACCTTTGCCAATCCAATGCAGGTAGCCGCCATGCCGATAATTGTCACGCACACCCGATTCCATGTTTTTAACCAAGAAAAATTTAATATAGTTTATAAAATTAAGAATTACAGTACTATCTTGTTACTTCTATAATTGAAAATAAAATTATAATGCCATGAAAAAAAAAATAGTCGGTTCTCAGGCCCTGCCTGGTGACTTTTATTTCGGCAAAATAAAACAAGTGACCCCAAAAGGTTACCTAAGTGAAGTTTCTGGGAGAGATGAGATTTCTTGCTTATACATTATCCAGCAAGCATTTGGTTTAGTCGCAGTTTGAAATAGTTCAGAAATTTACTACCACAATCTGAACAGAATGAACCAACTTTAAGATACCAGGTTACCTAAGTTTCAAACAGAAATAAAAAAATAAAAATAAAAGCCTGGTCGCCGGGTGACTTTTTGGGCTTGTAAAAAAATGCCCGAGAACCAAAACATTCCCAAACAAGCTACATACCTAATTACCCACATAACCAAACCGACACCGCCGACCGGACATGGAAATGAGTGCGTCTGTAAAGTTAATTCTATTAAATTGGATTGATTGAAACTGAAACTGTGCATCTCGAGTAACTAATGTACATTTCGTAGCGACATCGGTATCAGTTAAATTAACCGATCTGATAAGAGATCAGATTAACGCATGAAAAATATTGGCCGATGCAGATATTCATCCAATTGTCAGTCCATCTCTACCAATAAAATGCCTTTTAATACAATGCCTACAAAGACCGAACCCGCATAATAAAATTGGCAACTGAAATCTTTAGAAGGCAAGAGAAAAAAAACACTAAAATTGCATGCCCTGCACCTGCTTAATTTTAGTTTTTATTGCCTAACCGAAAATATAATTACCTGTTTTTTATAGCGTTTCCCTCCTTTTGAGCTTTAAATCCCCTAGAAACTTGAAAGCTGGCTTCCCAGCCGGGCTTGTACTACTACGCATGCGCAGGATTGGGCTGGCTATATAAACTCGGCGCAGCAGTCCGAAGGCAATATTTCTCCTCATCCAGGACCTAGACTATGGAGGGAGGCCTGAGTGGGACTTAAGGTAATGTATATTTTTGGTTAGGCAATAAAAACTAAAATTAAGCAGGTGCAAAGCCTGTAATTTTAATCTTTTTATAGCCAACGAAAACATACATTACCTGTTTTTTATAGCGGACTTGGTTACCTCGGAGGAGGGCTAGGTTCGCTTTCCCCTCATGTACAAGCCGGCATCCTCGGGAACTAATCCCTGTCGAAGACAACCCTGAGTCCTAGATCAATTTCACTAACAGCCGAAACTATTTCCGGGCTGAGGAGCGATCCGCTGTTTCGGAAAGGGTAACATCCTAAGTGAGGTCAGGCAGTGTGGTAAATTATCATAATCTAGTAATGAAAGAAGGAACCGGATGCAGGGGTCTTAACACCGTGGGGCACAAGATAGGAAATCAGAAAAAAAATATTGAAATCGCCTACCTTGCAATCAGTAATGTAATCAGTAAGTTACTGAAGTTATTGTACTGGGAAAACCGGCAATAGCACAAGTTGCACCAGTAAAGTAGCACGGACAGTCTTTTAATTTAAATAAACAAAAAAAAAAAAAAAGAGCTATCGGCCTCCTTACCTTCATTTCACACGGTGACGAGATTGTCAACAAATAAATATTATTTCCAGCCAACGACCGGCACAATACTTGAAGTGCACAATATGACGATTTAATAGGATCATTCATGAGGCCACGCAGATAATCCTGGTGAAGAATCAAACAAGCGTTTTAAAGTGTAATTCAAGAAGTTAACTGCTGTATATGTATACGACTTTACAGCATCGATTCAACAGGATTTAAGAAATAAAATTGCAAATTAGAAAATATTACAAGACAATTTAGAAATAGTATTACAAATAAACTAACACCCGTCGAGCAACCAATAACCCCAGATGATAGCACGGGCATTAGTCAGTCTTCTCTCTGCAGCCCCAATTTTCTACACTTCTATATGAAAGTTAAACCCCACTAAAACGAATACTTAGAATAATCCTGGACAAAAGGGATAACAATGCAAGTAAACATTTACACATTTCTAAATACAAAAGTTGGTGAAAAATTTCCAATTTTTTTAATACTGTATATAAAATGCTCTCTTTATTAGCACTAACTGTAGTAATCATTTACTTACGGAGAATACGCTCGATTCCAGAATAGTAGAATAATTCCAACTCTTCGCGAACTTTCGATAGTCTTTTGTGCTGGGGATGGAAAACGTAGCCTTCAGGCACGTAATAAGCATTCATACACTACTGCTTAGTTACAGTCCATTCAAATTTGGTGTCAACCTGGCCTCCGATATTTCATTCGAATTTGGTGTCAACCTGGTCTCCGATATTTCAGGTAAATATCAGAGGCTAGGTTGACACCAAATTCGAATGGACTGTAACTAAGCAGTAGTGTATGAATGCTTATTACGTGCCTGAAGGCTATGAGGCTATGGGTGTTTGAGCGTTTATTATGTGCCTGAAGAAGATGTGGCTATGTTTTTCCATCCCCGGCACAATCGACTATTGAAAATTCGCCAAGAGTAGTAATTATTCTTGTATTTCTGGAATTGAGCGTATTATTCTCCGTTAAGTAAACGATGACTACGACATTCCAGAGAAGCATGTTGACGTTTTTAACTGTAGTAACCTAATATAAATTAATAAGTTAATCATTGGGGGGGGGGGGGGGCCTTAATGAAGTGTCGACAACTAGGTTATTAGTGCCAACCTCAGTCAGTCTACTGCAGTGGTCCGGGTTGCTACTGCGCCACACAGAAAAGTCAGTGAAAAACACTTCAGAAAAAAGGAGGGTAGCGAGCTCAGTGAGTTGAGCATTCCCTGTGAACCCTAGAGAGCTAGGGAGCGATTAAAACAAAAAAAGCCTTCTATTTACACGAAAAGCTACAAATCACTTAATTTGCCTCTTAATGCAAAACACTAGGTACGCAAAATAAATAATTTTTTCTTTGTATTTCTTTTTTTAAATATCAGGGCTGTTCCCACCACCATAGTGGCAAGTACATTTTGCAAAACCGATCAAATAGGTACTGCGCATAAAGGCAGAAAAACTATTAAAGCAATGCCAACACCTAGTCAAATAAAAACTTTCACAGCCTGCAAACAAGTAGCGGATATATATATATATATATACACTGAAAGACAAATAAAGTGTTCACTTGGAGTAACTGCAAAAAATTGAGTAACTCTGCCCAAGGTGAACAACAGAAATTATACTCTTTGTATTACATCACCACACGAATAAAGGTCGTTTAGTATCAGTTGCGCATACAGGATGAAGATGGATTACGCCAAGCGACAGCATTGTATCAAGCACCGATATGTTCTCAATATCAGAACAGCTCTACAAATTACTCTTACGTTAGAAGATAAAAAGAGTTAAGAAAATTTACGCAACTTTCAAAAAAACAATGCAAAATGAGCAACACAATAGTCCACACAAAGCTAAATAAATGTTTCTAGGCACCGCCCGCATCCCTAAAAACCATCCCCACATCGGAGCATTTTTTTAGAACTTGGTTAAAAAAAAAAGGTCGTGGGTCACGTCATTGTTTTCCAGGGAAGGCTTTAACTTCTCCATCCACTTGCTAGATGGCAACACCACACGCTCGATTGCCGTTTTTAAAAACGTTGGAAGCTTTGAACCATTGTAAGAGGAGCTAATGAAGCGCAATCCACATCAATAATCAGCAACACAACAGCACGTAAAAGCTAAATTATGGCAAGTGAAGACAGTTTGACCATGGAGCTGGAAGCCCTAGAGTAGTCACTCTTCACACGAGCGTGGGGCAGGGCGTGTACTTCTGGTGGCGGCCATTTTCTAATGCTTACACCGCGTGAGGAGCAAGATAGCACGAGTCTCAACCACGTTAATAGTTACAATGACGTTTAACAAACTAAGAACGTAGCGGTCAAGGGAAGAATTGCAGTTTGTTTTGGTTGTTCCTTCCTACTTATTTTATTTCCAAGAAAGGAAGTGTTAAGACTTTTTTTTGTGGGGAATGGGAGAAGGGGGAGAGGAAAATGCTCCTTCCTACTTTTTCTGTCCAAATAAAGAAATGGATAATAAAATAATTTTTTGGGGGGGAGTGGTGAGGGGAGGAAGTTGTTGTGCTCTTACTTTTTTCCTAAATGGGAAAGAGATGACAAAATAG
>JAHWFP010213597.1:52384-74266 GCA_023313725.1 Lithobius niger
ATCTTCTCGATGTTGCCTTAAGAGCATTGTTTTCAGGTTCTTCCCTTGACAAGGTAAAACAGAAGCAAGCACAAGAAAGGAAGCCTGAAGAAGATAGGAGAGACCGAAATTTACACCACTCGGACTATTAGGCCTATCGAAAATTCGCAAAATACCGTACTGAGAGTATTTTTGTTTTTGAATTTGAGCGTTTCTATTGTGATCGATTAATTTCGAACATTCAAAGTAGAAGATGGTTCATTTTTTCGCTGGAACAACTATTTTCCCAATAATCTATCCTGGTGGAATGTCGGTCAAAAAAATTGCAAGGTTTGATTAATACACTTAAAATGGTACTTTTGCTCGTAATAAATCTAAATTTGTACCACATGCCAAAATAATACAACGACAAGTGCAGACAGATTACTTACAACTTAAATACATATGCCTAGTCAGCCGAGCTATGTGATGACTACTAGCGAGATATCACCTAGAGGGGATGAAGTCATTGGTAAGCATGCACAGTGGCCTATGGGAGAAGGATCAGTGTAGCTTAAGAGGGAAAAGCGATAGCAATATCACAAGTCATAATAAAGAAAACCAATTAAACACTTCCCAATAAAAGAAAGTATATTAATTTACTTGTCACGCCATTTACTAGCATGCTTTAATTATTTTACTGTAAAGTTTGCAGTGCACAACGTAACGTAAAATGATAAACTACCAAAAGTCAACGATTTATGAGGGGCTAAGCGACACCAAACAGAAATGGCGACAGAGCCAAACTTTGAAGACGTTCACACTTGGCGCACAAACAATCTTGTGAAAAGACCGTTCCAGAGGTTCAACAACCTGTGATTGTTGTCGGAACTATGAAGCAGGGTTCAACACAGTTCACCAAGAAAGCTAGAAAGTTCCAACTTTAATTTTCGGTGACGTTCCAGGGCCGTTCACTTGCATCACCTGTTGGTGGCAACATGCATTTCTTCCGAATTTTACGTTGTTTAACATAAGCCACTATGAAAGGCGGTTGCCATTTTTTCATGAGTTTATTATGTTCGTGGGAAGACAGTTGGCCACCTACGTTGCAGTAACAAGTTGCCCCTGGGAAGCCTCCGTCCGCGCATTAAAAGCCAATCCCCATGTCCGTGCTAAGTTGGGAGGGGGGGGGGGGGGGCAGCAATAGTTATTTCAAAAGTTTGTAAAATATCAGCTCAAGCCTGCAGGTTAAAATATCTTGCAAGTTCATCAGGAGAGGACTATCTTTGGCCAAGTAAGGGGCCCAAGCCTGTACACAGAAATCTACGAGTCCACAAATGTTACACACGCGGTCACCGAGTTTTCAGTTGCACTTGTTATTAAAGTCCGATATTTTGCGTAAAACCTCACTCCATGCCCATCTTTCCACTGCTTAGCAATTTTCAATTATTTTCGGAACGAAATCGTAATCTGAAGCACAAGATATATACGTTGATCGATCAAATGTACTTACACCTGAATTGCCTTGAATAAGTTGCCACTTTCAAAACGGGATTCAAATAACAATGTTTCTGGAGCCAAGTTTCCACAAATAATACAATTCATGTCGTTTTCATACACTGGGTGGTTGACACCAACGTACGAACGATTGAACTGAAAAGGAATAAAAATGCAGCTATTATTTCAAGGACAGTCATTGATAAGTAAAAATTGAAGATTATAAGTTTTCCGAGTAGAATATGACGAAGCTGTGTTACTAGTTTTGGGATGTCCCTTTGCCAAATGGCCCTTTCCAACCTCATTTCCATACAATTTCCCCCTTAATTTATGCAAAAATCAACACTTTCGGTTCCGCCTTTCCCTACGTCACTTCCGGTACCCTGCTCTTCCTCTCGTTCTATCCCCACTGTCTCGCCTGCTCTGGTGGTTCCCTGCGACAGGGAGGTGGGTGGGTAAGCAAACTAACACAGCTTCGTCGCATTCTACTCAGAGAACTTAAGATTCTCCTGCAAGAACAAGTTCTCTGGTCGAATCTTCAATTCTCCTTAGAATTCTCCTCGCTGTGTTACTAGTTTTTGGATATATTATAAAACGTGGTGCAGCACCAGCTACCTATCAATGCTAAAACAGGCCCTGTTGTTACATATGCCGCAACAGCCCGCTATGCCAGGCTCAATTTCCTGCTGGTAATGGGACAAATAAATAGATTTTTCCTTGGTAATGGGACAGACAAACCGATGGCGAAGGCCATGTAGCGAGCGCCCAAACTGATGGCGACGTCCCACAGTGCGCACCTGGAGGGAGCCACGTTGACGCCTGCCAAGCGCAACGGCTCGTACAACTACCACGCAAACGATTGCGACGACATGGACCTATGTGGTTTAATACACAATTAAAAAACAGGATGCTATTCCATCAGACACACCCAGCATCTCGCAGCGGCTCAAGAATAGTAAACAGCGCCTGCCGAGCCTGCTGCCCCTTCACAACCTAAGAAACCAGGTACTGCTCCGATCACACACCTGCAGAGATAACTTAGCCAGCTCCCTGCCCCATTACCAGATCCTGAAGAAGAACACGCATACCGTCCGTCCCGCTGTCAAAGAGTTTACTGCAAGACCCGGCGGTGGGTGCCAGGTCCGCAGGAGGCGCGTCACTACGGCCTGGCCCCAACTGACCACTCCGAGTAACAGGGCGCAAAAAATACATACCAAAATCTACGAATTAACGTATAAGCTGAAATGCGTGCTGGGCCTACAACCCTGATGCTGTGTCTTCAGTGGTGTAATGCAACCCACCAGACCCTCGTTAAACTCCTGCCAACAATCAGAACATTCGCAGAAAATTATCGAATCCTGGGATCCTGAGCCTAACTCCTACCCACTGAACCACAAAGGCCTAAGGCAGCCATTGCAGTCTCCCACCAGAGCAGCACCCCTAGCCTGAAGCCAACCCAAACCGATGCATTCCGAAGTGTTGGTGGTGGGGGAACCAAATCCTGAGTCGTGACCCCTCCGGCTAGGACTCTGGAAAAAAAATTAAATAATTTGGGGGCGGGAAACCAATAGCACCGCGCACCCCTTCCAGAGCACCCCGTAACACCACCCGAAGTAGTCTCAGCAGAATTCCGACCGATCGCACTGTTGTCACCGCCTGCACCACAATGAACCGTGGTCAAGGCCCACTCCGATGGCCCGACAGCCTAAACTCTCGCGGCCCACATACATGCCTTCCATTCGGCCCTCCGAATCTCTAACATCGCATTAATACTTTGTTAGCTACTGGGCCTATCGCAATTGCCTCCAAAATTTCCACTAACACTTGATAATCGTACACAGGAAACGACTTTTCGGCGCAACCAATTCTGCAACTCACCACGTCGGCCTACACCGTCATTTGTCAACCCGAGCCGTCATTTTGTGTCACTCGCCTTCAACTGTATGCGGCCATTCGCTTCCATAACGGTGTGACGCTTCCCGCCGTGTTATCAAACAGTTCACGAATGCCAGTTCTCGCAGATTACTGTTCACTCTGTCACCAACCAGATCCTTGATTCTGTCACCAAAATACCGCACACTCTGCCCGGCAAGCCCCATTTTTTCATTCCGCTTCAACAATTGCCAACAAATAGGTCTACCGGTCATTCGTACTCAACAGCGTCACCGCTTCGAGACGAGTCAACCAACTGCGGCACCAGGCGCCCTCTAGGTAACAGGCCAATTCCAATCTCGGCCGATGCCTACTACAAACCACCCTGGAAACTCGGCTCGGTAACACAACGGTGCCGTCCCTCGGCAAATAATTCACGGATTTCACGGCCCGGATCGCTGTCCGACTATCCTCATCACTGCTCGGCCACCTGACCGGCTCACTACCGTCGCTGCTCGGACCGCCCGTCCTCACAATCACCACAGCTCGGACGCCTGCCTGGCCCTTCGTCGTAAAGACGGAATTTCTGTTCCTCCATAAGCCTATTTCCCTACTCGGCACTCGGCCGGCTTCTAGTGCCCGCCTCACTTTTTCACCAAGTGGTATTTCATATAATTATTTGCACGTGGTTTCGCCTCACGACCGGTTCATGGAATTCTCTCTACCAACGTGTTGGCATTAGTAGGCTTATCTCTGTCCGTACGCCCACTGTCTGTATGACATACAACGGATGTTTACAACATGTGGAAAAATTTATTTCCTCAACAATTATTCGCCACACTCCCATAGCAACGCTATTTCCTAGCACTCCATCCACCTTATCTCATTTCAGCACTGCAAACATCCGCAAGAAAAGGTCGGGCCCGCATCACTCACTACTTCGTTAGGTTAGGCCTAACAGTACCTTTATTCCCTAACCACGCCCGACGCCGTCCTTCACAAAGCCAAACAAACCGCTCTGCATCCTCGCCATGCGTGTGGAAATCGATACGCATCTTTCGTGACCTGCCAGTATTCCTCCAAAAAGTATGGTCACAAGCTGCCGTCAATGTAACAAAACTGTTTCCACGTGTAAACGCATCGTTTTTCCCACACCAAAAACATGACTTGCCACGGCAAAAGAGACAAGTGGGGATAAAACGAGAGGAAGAGTAGGGAGAAGCTGAAAGTGTTAATTTTTGCTTAATTTAAGGGGGAAATTGTATGCAAATGAGGTTGGAAAGGGAGACTTGGCAAAGGGACATCCTAAAACTAGTAACACAGCAAGGATAATTCCAAGAAGAACTGTTCCTAAATTATAAAATGTTAAAAAGTGGTTCAGTGTGTATCATTCACATACCAAAACAAAAAATACACCATCTTTAAGCCACTTAATGAAAGGAGTTTATTTTATTACTTTGTCAGTCTCATTTTGCGTTCTGTTTTAGGGAATCATTCTTTAACTTTGAGTAAAATAAAGAACACGACCTCTTAAATTCTACTTACATATCCATAATATTATTTAATGAATATTTTTATTTGTACCTGGTATTTTTGCGCGCAAGTTTTTTTTATTTTTCCTCAAAAAGTCAGATTGGCGGGGTCTGAAAGTTAGGGGGTCTAATATTCGAATATTCATTCGTTAAGATTATACTCGAACAGGATATATACCATTCGAATATTCGCCCCAAAAAATATTTCTATGTATTTTACATATTTTTTCCTTTGTTTTGTGCAAGTTTTATGTTTTTCCGTAGACGTGTCATCACATCCCAGACAGAACCCCATACGCTTTCTTCCTCTCCCCCTTCGCTGCCAACCACGCTATAGTGGGAATGGTCCACGCGGATTGCAAACTTGCAAGTGAAGGGAGCTAGGAGAGGAATGTGGAGGAGGAAGGAAGTTGAAATCTAAACATGTTGTAACATCTTTTTTCCTTTTTGATGACAATTATGTTTGACTTGTGTCATGATGACATGCCTCAGGGCCGTTACCATGACACTTTCTGGCTTTCCTTGGAGCACCTCCAAGTCTCCAAGTCTTGGTCCCTGTTCGGTGACCAGAATTCAGAATTGCGACACCTCCCTGTGTCCGGATCGGGAGGGTCACGAATTGAAGGATTAGACGAGTCGATGCTGTAGTTTTGATGATGAATTAATGAGATGAGTTTACAGCCCAAGACGGATGCTGCTCCAGCATCCATTCCACAACGACTCACTCTCCTCGTTGAAGGAAAGTAGCTTTAGGGGCTCTAGAGAGATACGGGCAGGTAGCAGGTGCTCCACTTGCCTTGCCTAGTTACCTAAATTAAACTTTACTTTGGTATTTAATGAAAAACGGATTTTTTTATTATTTGGGGAGGGGGAGTATTGTGGGGGAAGGGCCTAAACATGGGAAAACAATTGTTTTTGAACGAATACTCTACAGGGTTCGTACACCAAAGACGAAACCATTTTCAAGGCCTTTTCAAAGTTTTTCAAGGCCAACTCTAAGCCAATTTCAAGGCCGTTTTGCACACCAAATTGTTAAAAATTACCTTAAATATATTCAATCTTTTTGCTAGCCAATACTCTATAATTGAATAAACATTCATTTTAAAAGTTATTTATTTTGCCTCCATCGCGGGACAAGTTGCCTTTCCAATACCGCGCTTATACGTGAATACGAACGAAGGCACGTCGTATCGTTAACAGAAGATAAGCATTAGGCTGACGAACTATTTTTTTTTATTTATTTGTTAATTTAAGCATAAATTGACTGTATTTCATTAAACACAGCACGCTAACAAAATTCAAGGCCATTTCAAGGCTCTTACAGAAAAAATGCCAATATTCAAGGCTTTTCAAGCCTTGAATTTTTGATTTTGAAATTTAAGGCTTTTCAAGGAATTCAAGGCCATGTACGAACC
The DNA here is from genome assembly GCA_023313725.1 of Lithobius niger. Taxonomy (NCBI): domain Eukaryota; kingdom Metazoa; phylum Arthropoda; class Chilopoda; order Lithobiomorpha; family Lithobiidae; genus Lithobius; species Lithobius niger. Next base: position 58,659 of record JAHWFP010213597.1, read on the forward strand.
CTGATTCTAATATTTCTTGGCCAATACTCGAATACTATTTTATTGAAAAAGTCCAAAATAGCAGATACAGCTGGTTGATTTTGGTTACTATTGCCTTTATGAAGATATACATTACCTGATTTTTAGCATTCTCCTTCTGCCTTTGCTGTGCATTCTAGAGATTAAAGTTCTTGATCCGTCCAGCGTCGCTAAACCACTGCGCGCATGCGCAGCTTTCACTATATGAATGCAGACGAAGGTTGGTTCTTCATCTTTCGTTCAAGTGTCCCAGTGGTGACACCAAGGGTGGGAGAAAGGTAATATATATTTTCATAAAGGGAACAGTAACTAAACTCAACCAGCTGTACCTGGTATTTTGGACTTTCCATGTGCCATGAAAATAGCCATTACATGATTTTTAGCATTCGACAGACCTCGTCGAAGGCGGCAGGCATCACTTGACAGAGCCCCCTAAGGCAGCGCGCCGGTCCCCAAGACAGACAAGTCTTCACGAACGATCAGGGAGAAGATGGATGATGAACGAACACGCTTAGCGACTATGAAGGGACCAATGCGATACAAACCATCCACTTGGGACGACATATCTTGCAGGTAGTGAGTTGTGAACACAGTCGGATGTCTCCAGGACGCGGCTTCCATAATGTCAGTAATGAGGATGTTACTGTGGTGGGCCCAAGAAGTTGAAATATCCCGAAATTCATGGGCAGTGACTCGAATGCCCTGGTCGGCACAGTCTATATCGAGGGCCTTGTAGGCATCTAAGATCTAATGCAGCCTTTATCCAGGTGGCGACCATGCGTGAAGACATTTCCCCAGTCGCCGATACGAAGTGAAGAAAAAGTGACCACATTGCAGAGGCTTGGATCGCTTTAAGTAAATGAATGACATGAACCGGGCGGAGAACTCTCTCAGGTTCACCACCAAAGACGGGAGAGACGGCTGGTATACAAATACGGTCAGTATGGTCGCCGGGCTTCTGGGACGTAACCCGAAAGGAAACCCGAGGGGTCAGGGTGACCGCAGAGCAATTTTCATGGAAGAAACAGTCGGTAACGGTCGCCGAGAGGCCCTGTACTTCGCTGTATTGGAAACAGGCGGCCAAGGCCACCAAGAAGACCAATTTTAGGGTCAGTTGACTGAGGCGACAAGAAGACAGGGGTTCACAGGGCGCCGAGAGTAAAGCTGTGAGGACTATAGATAAGTCCCAGTCCAAAAGAGGCAACGAACCACTGGTCGCTTTAGTTTGAATGACTTGATAAGAGCGGGTATGCGGAAGTCATCTAAAAGTGCAGAACGTTCGGCCGCACAGAATACCGTGTTTAGGGCAGACCAATAGACAAGGATAGTAGATCCCCGCAGTCCTTCATCATGGAAGAGATCATCCGGGAAGCGCAGAAATTATGCTAAAGATGAGACTGACAGGATTGACCTGTCGTGGCATACACCAACGAAGCCACCGTCGCCAATGGCTGAGCGGACTGCCTTGGAGGTAAAGCGAGAGGCCTGTTCCACAGGAACGCCTGCTGTTTCGAGTAATTGGATGATAGCAGCCACGCTTGTAGTCGGAGCGTCCAAGATTTGCGGTGCAGCAAGGTCTCCTGGTGCTGGGACAGCAGGTCCGGTATGTTTGGAAAGCAGCGAGGAGAGTCGATCAGAAGGCTGAGTAGGAGGGGAAACCAGGCAGCCAACAGCCAGTTAGGTGCAATCAGGATGAAGAGGCCTGGAGACTGGGCGATCCTGCGCAGGACTAGGGGGAGCAGTTTGAGAGGCGGGGACAAGTAACTAAAGAGGTGACTCCAATCCACAGTTAAGGCATCCACAACCCATGCTTGATCGTCGGGAACCGGGCTGACAAAGTGGGGGAGGATGGCATTGAGCCTCTTGGCGAAGAGGTCGAGAAAAGGTCGCCCCCACATATGGAAGAGACACGTACAGATGGATGTTTTGAGGGACCATTCACCCGCTGGAGGAGAGCAGTGGAATAGGGAGGTAGCAAGGTTGTTCCTAGGCGAATGCACAGGACGAAGACGTCGGAGGTAACTTGATGAAGAGAGCGGGACACTGTTCCTCTGCCGTTTCGAAGATAAGCGACCGCCGTTGAGTTGTCGATGTGGACATGTACCATCTTCCCTTTAATCTTTCCAACGTGAATTTTTCTTCTACACACCCCTGATGGTAAAGTTGCCTCTTTATCACATTTTTCACATTTGCAAGAGTTTGCATTAAACCTCCACAACGTGTTTTACATAAATCCTTTAATATTAAATTAAAAACAATTGTAAATAAATTTAAGTTAACCTAGCTGAAGAAACTACATAGTTCTCCAGTTTCATATTGGCCTAATTTGAAGCACTTTACCTTTGGAACAATCACCACAGCCAAGAGTTATTTTTTGTAATAGCTTCTTATATCATTAGCAATGCAGTAAAAGAGCACGGTAACAGATTATTAAAATAAAAACCAAGCAGTGCTACAAGATAAAAACATGAACAACGTTTCGAAAATTTTCAATTTTCGTCATCAGGCATACTTAATAAAACTAAAACTTCCAGATTGGGTGCAGCCCGTATATCAGGTTTTGCTAAAAGAGCCGAGATCTCGGTGGTAAGAAAGTCTGTTGGTGGTGTTGCCTCTGACCAAGGAAGGGACTGCAGCAGAGGCTACCGCTGGACAGAAGGGAGGAAACCACAGGAAACAATGGAGACGACCATTCGGTCATTCATGATTTCTTGTCAGGCTGGGAGAAAGAACCGGAGACGGCCGCCTACTGGTACCGGCAAGGAATAATTGTTAACGTGAAGATCGTGGTCGTTGAGGCGGGCCGGGAGAAGCGTGACAACCGCGGTAGTCTGGTGTCGACCTACAGCCATAAGAGCGACCACGGCCGCGCCCCTGTCCTTGTTTGGATAGGGCGACCGTGCACGGCGAGGTAGAGAGGCAGGACACGGGTCAGGATGAGTGGAGAGGCAGGACGCGGGTCAGGACGAAGCGGAGGTGTAACCCAGTCGTCCTTAGGTTCAGTGGAGACCGGGGGCCCCGCTAGTTGTCGCCGGGAGCCTTTAGGTTTGTGTGGCTTCGGCTTCCGTGTGATGTCCAAGTGGGGAGGGGGGGCCCCAGTTAAGGAATGAGCCCCCTATAACGGGTATTGATGGATTGGTTGATTCTGGAGGACATGTCCGGTTGAATCGTGAAGATTTGGGGCTGTATTAAAAACAACGTCCCGAAGAATTGAAGAGACTCGTGTGAGCCAATTCATAGAACGGAAGGTAGCGAAGCAAGTTTTGCGGAAGACCTGGCCGACCAGAGAGGCCAGAACCGTGGTTTCGTATGGATAGGGATCCACGAAGAGTTTCTCGCACAGTGTATTGGCGGCAGTATTGAGAACGTCGGCTTGAGGCTGCTCGAAGACCGAGACACAGGAGATGGTCACTGTCACGTAAAGACAGAAGTGGGGACTGAAACTCGGCGAGGTAGATACAAGGAGGAACCTAAGTTCATCTTAACGTCCGCGGTGAGGAACTCCGACTGAGGGTAGGTGTCGAAGTTACGAGGGTTGGCCACCCCATCTCCGATGGGGCGGAAGAAAAAAGATTCGCAACCGATGCGAGGTGGTGGCGGGTCCTTGTCTAGTTCCAACAGGGCACCGTTACCCAAGATGAAACCGCCCGTACAGAGAGTCGTCGACGGAGCTGGTCACGGAGACCAGAGCCATGTCCTGAAGAAAGGCCGCGGTTCTTACAGGGTTCGGTCTCCTGAGGGAACAGTTTGTATAGGAAACAGTCCGGAATGATATCTTCGACCGCTTTTAGAAAATCTGGTAGAGGGATTTCAGAGGGCTCTGGGTCGACCGGATGGTCCAAGTGAGCATGTCGTGAAGATGCGTCACACTGGTCGGCAGGCGAGGGCAAACAGTCGCCATAGACCGAGCCGTAAACGTGCGAGTCGACCGAAGGCTGTTGTTGATGTGGCCGAGGCACTGGTAATGAAAGAACAAGAGGGTCCCGTTTTCAAGAGGGACCGGCAACATCGGTTAAGCCTTCATGGCCATTTATGCTACCCAGTCGTCCGTAAAGCTGCTGGGTGCAGGGACGAAAACGCTGGTCATTTGCGGTTGATGGCCTGCAGAATCCATTAGTTCACGAACCCTTTCCATTGAGAGTGGTTCGATGCTGGCTTCTCTTGGCACTGAATGGGAAGTGGTTGATTTGTGAGACGACTGGGAAAATAGTCGATGGGACCATCGACCAGCTGGATCTGTCGCTTACGTCTACCACGATGGGATTTGACCTAAAGCTTGAGATGGGAATACACTTTCCTTAGCCCGAAAAAGGTCGTCCTGAATACACTTTCCTTAGCCCGAAAAAGGTCTTCCTGAAGGGATCAGAGGTCCAGGATAGTGCCAGGCCACAACGGATCGGGGAAGTCGTGGAAGTGTTAACAGTGGGACCGGTAGTGACCGGAGGGTCAGATTGAGACTGACCGATGATAGGAATCGTAGGTGACAAGGAACCAACCCGAGGCGACGGCCAAAAATTCTGGCAATAGTGGGTCATCACGGATGACGATCACCGGAGAGGAAGGGGGTCCCGAGGAGTGCCCTTGGCATGGGGCATAAGCGACCGAGGAGCAAATTTCCAAACGAAGAGCGCATAGTGAACGCGACCAAACCGGTCGAATTGTAGAGAAGGAAAGATGAAAACCGACCTTCGTCTGCATTTTAAATATGGTGGAGGCTGCGCATGCGCAGTGGGTAGCGACGCCGGAAGAATCACAAACTTTAATCTGTAGATTGCACAGCAAAGGCAGAAAGAGAATGCTAAAAATCAGGTAATGTACATTTTCATGGCGCACAGAAAAACTGTTTCTTCGGTCATTTTCCTTTGGCTTCGCAGTGGGATAACGCTTCGCCAAACTCGGTCCAAGTTTCAAGTCATAGAATTTTGTTTCTTTTACTGCAATTTTTCGATTATTGCTACGAATTAACTTCTTCAGGCCAACTAAAAGACTTGCACAAAAAGTCCACCTCCTCGTATTCGTAGCAATAATTGAAAATTTGCAGGAAAAGTAATTGATCCGAGTTTGGCAAAGCGTATTCCACTGTAAGGAATACTATTCGTACAACCCCTACTGAAAACCAACGTTTTTTTTTTTTAATATGGCTCTATTTCTATCCAGGATGTCATCGTATAGCTAGTTTAAGTAATTTATGGTTTCAAGATGCAAATTTAGGCCTCAGAAATTCAGTTGCGATCATCTTTCACCCATGCAAATGCAATGCCTGTGCCGCAAATTTACTCTGGTTAATTAATAATACTAAAATAAATAAAAGTTAAAAGCTGTTGGCGGCTGCTAGACATTGTTGTCAAATCTTAAAACAACAATAAGGTTCAGAACAGTCCTCCTTATTTTGTTTCCCTTGTGAAAAGCTCTCAACGTAATCTTGCCGATAAAGAGTACAAATCAAAGGAACTGCAGCACAAGCGGCGCATTTGCACAGATCGGCAAACAAATGCTGCCGTCATACCTTTTACCGATTCATCATTGACCCCAGTCTGCATCATAACTTGATTTTTTTTTAAATTTACAATTCATTGTGAGCATGACTCATTAATACAAATCCTTAACTCAGCTGACGAGTTTCTGTTAGGGTCCTTCTCGCCGAACATGGGTGTACAGTTTGTGATTGCAGTGTGGAGGAAGGAGTCAAGTTACAACCTGATCGATGATAATAATAAAACTTTATCATGTGAAAAATGTGAAGGGGAAAGAACAGGATGGTTCCACTTATGTTCGGCACAAAATGATACAAGATTAAAATGCATGCAAAAAACCTTCCAGATCAAAGGCGCCCCTACATTGGGGCTAATCCCCCCCTTTCCCCACCTTTGCCTTTTTGCTCTTTTCTTCGCCTTTTTGTTCCTTTGGTAGACAGACGCGTGAACAATATCCATAAAAACAAAAGCAAAATCCTTTAAACAACAATCATTGTGTGATCTGCTACACTCATTAGGGGAAAGTAAGGTACGTCCCGAAAAAAACTTTTTAACTTTTTGACTTTTTAACTTTAACTTTAACGTTTAATTTTTAACGTTTAACTTTACCTTTAACTTTTTAACTTTTCAAGTTAAGGAGTATACGCTAATGGAAACAAACGGAAACAAACATAATTTTATGTTATGGGAATTTCTAGGACTATTACAGGACTTAATAGATTATTCGACTTTTTCAAGGACTTTTCCAAGCCTGGAATTCCATTTTTATTTTCCAGACATTTCCAGGTTTTTAAGGACCCGTATTAATCCTACCCTTCTCGCCGCTTGGGTTAACAGTCGACTCTCATCCGTCTGCTTTAACCTGCAGGAAAGCCTCTACTTTGCAGCAATTAAATGGAGGCGAAAATTGGCTTTTCCGAAAAAAGGTCTTAATCGAATTGTGAATATTATTTATACGCTTATGATAACTTAGGAGTTTCAGGTTTCACGGCATTGGGTGACCAGCCATCACAGCAACATCTCAAGTTTTGAAAAATGTGCAGTGGGACCAACTGTCAGTTATGGTGGTGGAGAAGGGAGGAAGGATTTCTACTTGCCAGAGAAACCAGAGGTGAACTCTGTTGTGGTAATCTTAGATTTCTTCAATATTCTTGCGGGTTCTTGAATATTCATCAGCTGCACACGGTTGCTTCTGGGGTACTGAATGCAAGGCATTCGAGGGCACACAGGTGTGGCTCAAATTGTGTGATCAATTTAAGTAGCATTCAATTCAACCACACAATAGGAGCAACACCTACGTGCCCTCAAATGCCTCGCAAAGCAGAACCTCATAAACAACTGTGAGGAATTGATGAATATTCAAAAACCCGCACATCAGCGAATCGCCACCAAAAGAAAAGAGGGAGCCATGTCAACATAACTGGACAGTTGGTCCCAAAGCACATTTTTCAAAACTTCGAGATGTTACTGTAGTGAGCTGCTCACCCAGTCCCTGAGGGAGCAGAAGACTTCGTTGAAAAACTAAAGTGAATCTAGTCGAAAATTCGCAGTTGTGTAAGCGTAAAAAACTTCACAAACAAAGCAAAGTAAAATGAGCCAGTCGGCATTCAAAAAGAAGTTTTAATCACCGAGTTTTCTGTGATAGGTATCCAGACGTTAGTTATAAAATGGATTATGCTTTAACAGCAAGCCCAGAATTTTGGAAAAAACTGCATAACCCACGAACGTTTAATACAAAATGTATGGTAATTTGGATAATTTTGATGTATCACTAGAATGAATAAAATCGAAACTTTTGTGGTTATGCACAAACACAAAAGTTGCTATTGCTAGCACTGTCAATTTAATTAATCTCCTCTTACCTTTGCCCCACAATCTGTGTGGTACGAAAAGACGGTACGATAAAATTTTCGCAGCTGTATGTAGATCAAGCTAGCCGTATATTCTGAAAATAAATCAGGCGAATAATATAGGCGAAATTAAACCTGGAAGGTACTAATAAGAATTGTGGTAAGAGATTGTTGTCTCGTGGTGAAAAAGATTAGGGCAGAAAAAAAATAAGTTTGGTTAACAGGCGAGGTTAAGGCAACAATTTTATTTTATTTCTTTGACATGCATTGCTCAACGCTTGAAGAGTGTATGTAGTACGGGTGTGCGATGCCAGGTTTTTCAACTTGATACCGATACCTATACTTTATTAATCTGAGTATCGGTATCTCGATACTTTCTCGATACCGATACTTATTCGATACCCTTACTTTTTCCGATACTGACATCTTTTTCAAGAAAGCATTTGGAATAAACAAAGCCAAATGACTTCATCTGTAGCTTCCGTTGTTCCTTTATTAAAATTAACCTTCAGACAGAAATGACATTAACATTAAGCTTAAATCCTTGTTACGTTTAACAATTAATCTTTAAAGTTTTATTAAGGCCTATTGGTAATAATGGAAAAAAATTACGAGATGAGACGATAACTTTCTGCCGATTTTCCGCTTGACGCATTGGAAATTTCTGCAATCGAGACAAGCGATTCGAGACAGGCTGCCTCAGTTGAAACTGCGATGTTGCAGGAAACTTCTTCCATGGCTTGAATTTTAGTCGTGAACGACACGAGACGGTAACATCCGCTCTGACATTTCACTTGCTGTGTGGATATTATCCATAATAGAGACGAGCTTCCGGTCGAAAAACAAGTTGGTTTGAAGCTTCACTTATAATGTGGGCTTGGACAAGACACGCAGTGGTGTTGGAAGAAAACATCTACTGCCTCAATCGTTGTCGGATCAACCAAAAACAAAAGCAACAGGCAGGAGCGAGGGTAGCCGCAACAAATTGCTCTGAAGATTCCCCGATGCCGATCGAGATGAGCAGCCAGAGTGGACGGCATCAGTCGAAAGGTGCAGCCTGAAGTGCGGGGAAAGACTTGGCTTTCGGAAAGACCACATCGATCCATAAACTCGGCTTTCAGAACGCAAGTTGACGGGATTACCAAAGCCAGGCCGGAAACGAAAGATGAGTTGCAGGCGTGAAGGAAGAACCACGAAGACTCCAGGGACTGGCGGCAGCTGACAGGAAGAAGCCGATGGGGTAGGAATCCAGACCGGAAACAAAAGCAGCAGGAAGAGCAGCAGCGACGGCCTCAGGCGATCGCTTGAGACAAAAACATGGCAAGCTCTTGGAGCTACCACTTTTGATAGGAGGCCTACGCATGCGCGGTAGGGTTCCCGAGCTGGTTGGGTACAACTACGTTGAAATCTCAAAACAGCAGCATCATCATGTGACACAATGCAAAAATTGACAGTTCTAGTATATTTTCCAACCAACAAGAAAATTATATATTATAATGTGATTGTGAAACAAAGCATCAAATGGTGTTTTTTTTTTGGTTTTTTACTTGTGCTCTTTTAATCTGATTGGCTCTCTGGTTTTCTTCACTAACAGTATATTTTTTTAAATGTATATTTCATAAAATCTTATGTATGAAAATATACATGAATTTAATATTTATAATTTAATAACACAAACCTATCAGGTTTAATAAAAAAAAATTCAATTCAGTATAAAACAAGATGGTTACACAGGATTGTTGCTTCCAGGATCTATGTCTAATGCTTAGTCAAGCTGATATCCCTTAAGATTTTTGCTTTCCGGAAATTTTTTTTTTTATCTTTATGTATAAAAACAGAAACAAAATATTAAATTTAATTTATAAAAATATTACCTCAAAAGATTCAATTTAGTTAAAAAATTTTCAATTAAATTTAAAACAAATTAGCTACTTTCATTTTTACGGAAAAGTACCATCACACATTGAACTCTTCATTTTCAAGACGGCTGCTAGTCTTGGCTTCCATAAAGACAGCAATCAACAGTAACATATTCTGCTCCAGTAAACATCTTTCTTCTTGGGATTTTAAGGTCAAGAACTAAGAGTCAATAGGTAGGTGGCCCATTAAAAAAGGACGAAACTGCTACTTATAGCTAGGCTACTACACGTTAGGCTGGGTCCCTGATCTACACGGATGTAAGTAAGCTCTAGAAATTAATTTTTTGTTCCAAAACCTCTTCGATACTCTCTCCATACTGCAAATTTTTTAAACCTACGAAACTTTTTCGATACCACCGAATATCGATAGCCTACCAAGTTTTGAATTTTCAATACCACTACCGATACCCAGAAATATCGGTGTCGGTCTCAAAATTCGATAGTATCGCACACCCCTGGTTTGTAGTCAGCCTAAAAACTCAGTAGTGCTCATGACTAAATGCAGTCCGAATTTTTTTTTATTTTGGAAGTTCATTGGGTTTGGAGTGTGTGAGTGGGTGCTAGTGGCTTTGGCTTTAACTGCGTGAAGAAGGCAACCAGTAAAGCTAGTTGAAAATTCACAGGTTTTGAGAACACCTTTGAACAAGCGAAAGGAACTTCTTCTACGCGAGTTCATAACTCGCGACAAAATCTCTGAAGTACAAAATGCTCACCTCGCAAAGTCACAATCACCACTATTCGACTAAACCACGTGCCACGGCCGTGATGCGCGAATCACGTGACTGGGCCAGTCCATTCAGATTGCCAAATATCCGCTATTCTGGCTCATCAGTGGCTAACTCATGATGACATCACGGCAAACAGCCGCGGCTCGTGGTATAATTCTCGATAGTCCATCCACACAGCTATTTTCTACAGGCAATCTTGACGAATTTTACAAAATCCTGGCTCACATCTCGTCTCGTTTGTCTTTCTAATCTGGCAGTTGAGAAGCCCCGGCCCGCCACACATAACAGGCACACTCCAATGTTGTAGCAGACGCTTGTGGAGGTCATGCCTCACAAATACTTTTGCTTCTGCGTAATCAAACTGTCGAGCATTAGTCGTTTACCACCCACACCAGTAAAATTGGTTTAAGACAAATATGATAAAATACTTACCTCTGTAAATGTTGCAATTCTACCCTTATATAATTCAATTTAACAAGTAAAAAACCAGACTGGCGTCACTAAGCTAAAAAGCAGAAAATACTGCTAGTGTGGGGCTCCATTCTACTGAATGTTAAGACACCGTTATTTAGGCCTATTAATGGCAGTTGATCACTTAAAATCAAACTGCTCTCGCCTATAGAAATCTCTATAGACAGTCTCGCCCTTGTTTGGGCTCGTCAGTAGAGAATACTCTGTGGACGAGAGCAAAAGTACCTTGCTTGGGGTAATTTGAAAAGCACAAAATCGCACTGGCTTCAGCAGTTATCGACTACTATTAAAAGTGGGTGCAGAGCATTCAGTAGAATGGAGCCCGATACAAGCGATGGTTTCTGCTTGTACACGATCGGCAGTTATACCAACTAGCAAATGCTGTCGAAAATTCGTTGGATGTTGTAGTGATCAAGTTTGAGTGACCAAATATCTGACTTGATCTCACGAGTGTAAATCGAATTGGACACTTTGCCTCGAACAATGTAGTTTCTGCTTTTTAGCTTGATGAAGACAAGTCCCGTTTTGTGCCTGTTAATTACTCCCAGCAAGGCACCTTTGGACTCGTCAGAAGAGTGTACTCTACTGACAACCCAAACACGGGCCTAACAATATGTCTTTCTATGGGTGAGAGCACCTCGTTTTCAAGTGATCGATTGCCATAAAAAAAAGGTTTAAATATTAAGGCTCGGCCGATACCAACTTAGACCGATCCGATCCTGATACGGTCCGATTATACATCACCGATACCAATGCCGATACTTCAGTGCATTACTTCCAGTTAAGTTAATGTTTCTTCCATATTGAGAAACAAAATTTGAAAAAAATTCTGAATCTCAACGCTCTATGAGCAAGCATCTTGCAGTTAAGTGCGTTTTTTGGAACCTGTTTTTGGTTTTTGTTAAATAATTTGAGAACGTGTGAAGCTATCGTTCTGAAATTAGCATCATTGGTAAGCTTTCGAAAAATGGTTAAAATGGTGTATTGGAACATAAAAAACGGACAATTTTTGGCGAAGATATCGCAAAAACCGATATTTGACCAAAACAGTTAGCCGATACTAATCCGAACTGATACCGCTAGTATCGGTGCCGATACCGATGCCAATATCGGTATCGGAGCCTTACTAAATATAGGTGACTAACACTCAGTAGAATGGAGCCCCTTTAAGTACTAGTTTCTGCTCGATGAAACCAGTCCAGTTTTGTGCTTGTTAACCCCCCCCCCCCCCAGCAAGGTGCCTATGCCCTCATCCACAGAGTATTCTCTACCGACGAGCCCAAACAAGGGCAAAACAGCCCGTCTAGAAAATTCTATGGGTCAGAGCAGCCCGATTTTAATTGAATTTAAGTTTAATGTAATTTAATTTGTCTGTCCCAACATTATCTCCAGTATCCCTGTCGCCAGAGTCTATTCCAGTTTTTTACTGCAGAGGTAAAAAGAATGTGAAGGTGAGAGGTGATAAGCAATTTTACCAGTAATGTCAAGAGAGCTAGAAGACCCTTAGTGCAGTTCAATGTGCCACCAGCCTTACCTAGGCTAACAACGTTAATCAATAATTGTCTTAATGTTGCTCAAAGAAAGGGCATTATTTTAAATTAAAGCAAAAACAAATCGAACAATTTCCATGAATTCAAGGCCTGGAAATTTTTCTCTACAAATTCAAGCACTTCAATCACCGTGTGCAAACCACGTTATTACATTTACCTTCTTGAAAATGAAATTAACAAAAATACTAACTTGGTGATGCCAACGTTTCAGCTTTTGTTGGAATGTAACGAATGTGACTGATCTTGCTACTGAGGACTTGCATTCCCGCAGGCCTGCGAATTAAACATAAATCACCAAAAGTCAGTGAAAGAAAAAGCACTTTCTTACCCTTAACTGCAAAATCATACGTTAAGACTAGAAATGACACGACTCGCATGGTTGGCACGCATATTGAAAAATCAGCTATTACTGAAACACCACATCCAGTCCCGATATTTGCAAAACCAATATCTTGCAAATTGTTGACAGCTTTTAAGTGATATGTTGGAAATCGGCTTGTATCCGCTTTCTTCAGCGATTCGTTGTATAGTTCGCACTCTGTTCTACATCGCTGCGTGCCAATTGTTAACTTGGGAACTAGGCGCTTACCCTCTGTATTAACACTGCCGTCCACAAAGCATCAAGTTCCAAGTTTCAATCCACACGCTGCGAAATAGAATAGAGGACGAACTACATATACAAAGAATTCTTGAAGACAAATGACAAGCTGTTTTCCAAATCATTGTTTAAAAGCTGTCAAAAATTCGCAAGTATCTTGACTAGATACGGTGTTTCAATCACATCAACGTTTACAAAAATGAGCGTCAATCGTGCGAGAACTAATGTGGTGAACTTTCACAGTAAAAATCTCCATAATTTGTTCCTTGAACACAACACTACTGTTGAGTGATGAACTTGGGTTTCTTGATGACACTGCTTAGCGTGCATGCAAAATCTACCGTATCCTGGTATCTAGGACACCTGACAAAATCACCGTCATCAGACAAAATCCGACAAATCGTTAAATTTGTTGTATACTTCACCTAAAACCACGCTTTTCATCGAACAATTTTACATTCTGGATACCGGACACTTTGGTACATTTTGTACGTATGCTGCTTAGTAAGGCTACATTAATACCAAGTTTACCGATCCGATACTGATCCGGTTTTAGAAATTTTGCAGATGCCGGTACTAATACAGACATCCAAACTTACCAACACAAAAGGAATTACTTCGTTGCATCTTTCGCTCACTTTCATATAGTCCCCCATCTTGAAGAAGTCTTCTTCACGCCTCCAAAGTGGGGATCATTCTCTGGTTACATGTCAACTTTTTGTCGTCTGCTCGGTTCAAATTATTTGCCGCTCTCTGTAACCTTCTGTCTTCACTAGGCTAATCTTCACTGCTTAGCCTACCGCTTCCATTAGGCCGCCCAACACCTTCCAGCTTCCACTTTTTGTTGAGTTGCTCTTCAAGATCTTTTCCAATAAGGCAAGTCATATTAGGGTTAGTAGGGCCTTGGATATTCATGAGTTGAAGGACTATCTTCTGTGTGAAAGGGAGCGAAAGGAAGTGATTTCTTTTGGTTGACAATGTTGACAATGTGTTTCACAATAGCCATGTGAACGATATTTTCAGTGACATCCAAAATTGAAACTCCAATTTATCAATGATGTAATTTTCTTCCAATAATTATTCCAATAATTCCAATAATAAGTCCAATAATTATTAAACTAAAAAATTTTAAAATAGTAAACAGTTTAACAGTTAAACAGTTTAACAGTTAATAGGTAGCTAGGAAGATACTCAGCAATTTTCTGAGCAAAATGCTGCAAACCTTATGTCATGATCTCAAATGGTTCACAAGTTAGCGATATTTCAGCAAAAGCTGCAGATACACATACCACAAATCGGCAACAGATCTGATTACGGTAGTCATTGATGCAGCCTTATTGCTTAGTGATAAACTTGGACCTCTCTTCATGACAGAAAATTACACAATCAAGTGATTCTAGAAATAATTATTAATCCTTATCTGAAAGACGGAAAATTTCCAAATAATTTCCAAGAATGGGACTTGAATAACAAGGGTGTTTCGATAATTAGGTTTCGAACAATTGAGGGTCTACTGTATAGGAATTCAGTGCGCAATTAAAGATTTTTATTTTTCAGTCCATTTGGTTTTAATTCGAATTCATGGCTGTGGGCAGACTTTGGGAAGGAACATTTCGGCCAGCAAAACTCTGGCTATTTAAGTAAATCGTGTATTAAACGCCCATGGACTCGTACAATTTATTTGTCTAAAATTGGGGACCAAACTAAATTCTGTGCAGGGAGGGAGTCTTCTATCACAGAAAAGTCGGTAATAATGCAGTCAGTCACGTGCGTGATCTGGTTTCAATATAGCATTAACACAATGTCTTTTGAGTTCATTTATTCACAAATTTAGGTTATTGTATGGTCTCTTCTCCAAAATTCAACATAATTCGCAGCTAAAACTAATTTCCAACCATACAAACTTCCGGCAACACGAGCGGATCAAGGTAGTTAACAAGATTAGGCCTACACGATCGATCATTGACATGCGTGATCTGAATTCAATCTACCGATAGTGCAATGCCAATGCATTTATTCTCATTTATTCAAAAATTTAGTTTATTAGATCGTGTTCCTTCTAATGCCAAACATGATTCAAAGTTAAAATTAATTTCTAACCATCACCAACCTGCAATGCGATTCACGACCGGTAAGCGTCAAGTGGAGTAACGTCATAATGGACATGGTGGACTGGACAAGTTGGATGCTGCATGAATGGCCACATGAGCATGGTTACTCGCGTCCACTACTGGAGGCTCCACGCATCCAGACCTACACGACCACTTCTGCCGGAACATCCGGCATGGATTACTCGCGCCAGGAAATGTAGAAAAGGATGAAAAAATGCGTCAACACACGTGCTTCCGGTCGCGATTCACGTCTGTTTTGAAGGTTGGTGATGATTAGAAATTAGTTTTAACTTCTTATTATGTTAGATATTGGAAGGTGGACGATCTAACTAAATTTGTGAATAAATGAGAATAAAGGCTTTGTGTTTTCGCTAGACTAAATCCAGATCACGCAGTCAACGATTGATCGCTAGGCCTAATATTGCCGACTATTTCCGTGATTACACACGCTTCCATTAATCGTATTGGATTAAAAGTTGGATTTTGTTAAATGTACGACGCTTTTAGTTAATTTTGCCACAGAAAATCGAGGATTTTTAAAGGGTGGGCGTCAACAACAGTATACCACGATTTTAGACCTTCAAGTATTTTAGGGGGCTGGGCGTTAGCACTAACTGGGCGTTTAATGTGCGACTTACGGTAGTTCATTTTTTCAAGAGAGCAAGAAGGAATTGTAATAAAAAATCAGGTACTGTACACACAAGTGCACAAAATAATGCATGTAACACAATTTATATGCTTGTTTTATGCAGTATTATTTTTTTTAAAGAGACATAGATTTATGGACAACAAACAAACAAATCTTAGGCCATGCCAGGTGAAATACTGGGTTTACAGGTACCTTAAAGTGGCACTATCACACATTGAATGCAGGCAGAATCTGGCAACA
>JAHWFP010213598.1:0-20491 GCA_023313725.1 Lithobius niger
TTACTTTTTGAATTGTAGCTAAATTGTAAAACAGTGCAGTTGACGGTCAAAGTTGAGAGTTTAACAGAGACCCTAGGCTGACCCTTACTAACACTGGCTATTGCCAGTATAATAATAGAAACAAGTCCTTTAATTATCTTCAGTCTACGTCTTGCAGTTGGACTTTGCTAACTGGCATTGTTGCATAATAACAATGTTTAAAACAATGTAAAACAATCAATCTGGTCGTTTAGAGCTCCGTAACCCCTGAACCACTTGACCAATTAGAAAAGGCCTTATGGAGCGGGCACATCTCCACAGCAATACCTATAAAATGAGCAAAGAACCAGCTTTATAGGACAAATGGTTTGACTTGTAGAGAGGACAGACGAAAGTATCCCCAGAACAACAACAACAACAAGAAGCAGAACAAGAAGTTGTCTATTTGGCCCCTCTCTGTATCTCGGGGTTGGCTCGACCGAATTTCACAATTTTTGGACTGCAAACAGGCTTTAACTAGTCAAGGCTAGATTCCAAATTTGGTTAAAAGATGTTTACTTTTGACGGAGTTATAAGCTCTCAAAGTTGAGAGTTTAACACAGCGATCCTAGGTCGACCCTTACTAACACTGGCTATCGCCAGTGTTAATAATTGAAACAAATCCTTTAATCTTCAGTCTTGCAGCTGGCGTTTGCAAATTGGCATTGTTGCATAATAACAATGTTTAAAACAATGTAAAACAATCAATCTGGTCGTTTAGAGCTCCATAACCCCTGAACCACTTGACCAATTAGAAAATGCCTTATGGAAAGGGCACATCTACAGAGCAATACCTGTAAGATGAGCTAAGAACCAGATTCATAGGACAAATGGTTTGACCTGTAGAGAGGACAGACGAAAGTATCCCCAGAACAACAACAACATCATCAAGAAGAAGCAGAACAAGAAGTTGTCTATTTGGCCCCTCTCTGTATCTCGGGTTTGGCTGGACCGAATTTCACAATTTTTAGACTGTAGAGAGGCCTTGACTAGTCGAGGCTGGATTCCAAATTTGGTTTTAAAATGTTGACTTTTGACGGCGTTATAAGCTCTCAAAGTTAAGAGTTTAACACAGAGACCCTAGGCTGACCCTTACTAACACTGGCTATCGCCAGTGTTAATTTTAGATTCTGGTCGGCCATTCGCTCGGATTTTGGGAAAATGGATTGATCATGCCTGGTAAAATTTCTCTTCGAGCAGACGAACCATGATATGGCTACCGTATCGCTCGCTTCATCGCTTTCCCAACGTAAAAAGCCTTTGAATTTACACGCTAAGAAGATTGTTTGGAATGTCTTCAAATACATCAAGACAGCCGTACTCAACACGGATGCTGAAACAATTCAAGAGGCCGGCTTTGCCACTGGACTTTCTCAGAGAACGGTAAGACGTATCTTGTCAGTAGCAAAAACCGTACCGACAGCCAAAGTTAGGGTTAGGCCTAACGCCGCAGACATTATGTACGCCAGCCGCTCAATGCGTGTACAAGGTTCCAGTCACCCCCAACGTTAGTGCATAAGCGTGACAGGCGATTGAAAACGATCATAAAATACAGCTTTTCGAGTGGCCAACCAGAACCTAAAATAGTATAACACTGGCTATCGCCAGTGTTAATTAAAACGAAACGTACAATGATGACAGGGACGGTTTTATTGCTTGCTACAATGAAATGTCTAAAATGATTAAAGATTATGAGTTGGAACGGGCATGTGTGAGTTTGGCATGCGTGGGTAACTTTGTTCGGATAATTATAACATCTCTTTAACTGTATTCTATGAACATAGTCCACAGTCTGACTACGTTCATTTTCTTCCTTGATGCGGCTATCCATCCAATCCTTTGTTCTCTCAAGGCAAGTCATGCTACTGGGTCCGATGGCTATTCTACGCATTTTTCACAAAGAATTAAAAATTCAACTTTCTTTGCCATTAGAAATTATTTTTTAATAAACTCACTCTGCCCATGGCACTCTCTCGATTTGCTGGAAAACAACTCGCTCGCATTATTACAGTTCACGAAACTAACACCAATAATTGCTATAAACTGATTTGGAGTGTGAAGTCGCTGCTGTTATCTGCGTCAATTAAAACTAGTCGACGTTTCATGGTCCTACCTTAGTCTCTTTTCGTAATTCTACTTTTTTTTTTAAATATGGACCCAGAGTAGATAAGTAAGGGTAGGTCTACATTTCTGAAAACAGGGATTAAGTAATACCAGGAGGAAATGAAAGCTGAAGTATGCTTTATTAATTTGCTCTTGGTAATACGTGCTTCCGTCAACGGCACCAAAAGGCATCATGCCCACCCAGCAAACCCATCGGAGCGGTCGGTCCCATCAAACTTGAAATTTAAAAAATGACAACTTGATAGCGTCGTTCAACCATGGTAATACACGAATACTTACTGAAATTGACGAAATACTCGTGCGTGAGCAACAAATGAAGTTGAAGAACTTGTGCTGTACTCAATTCAAACTGTATTTAGTTCGTTATATAAAAAAATGTGAATCACGATTAAAGATTTAGCCCAAGTGGCTCGATCAGCTCGCTTTTCAGAGCAGAAAATTCTGCGTTTTATTTAGCTCCACTTGTAACTACGACCCGTTTTAAAGGACAATTACATCCATTTTGACATGCACGCTTTACTTTTGGATCACTTACACAATAACTAAACACAAGAACTGCGGTAAGAATACGTTACGTACGTCCGATACTACAGTTTTTAGTTATTGCATCACCAAAACACGATACGGAGACCGCCATTGTTTTGCTGGAACGCGCTAAGGCCGTCAGACGCTCGAGCTCTCACAACCAATAGAGCTATCTCAATCGGCTGCGAGTCGAAATCGAAGAGATCCGTCTGTCGGCATTAATTTCTGCACGTTCTAGCAAAACAATGGCGGTCTCCGTGTCGTGTTTTGGTGATGCAATAATTAAATTGTTGTATCGGACGTACGTAACGTATTCTTACCGCAGCTCTTGTGTTTAGTTATTGTGTAAATGATCCAAAAGTAAAGCATGCATGTCAAAATGGATGTAATTGCCCTTTAAACTTATTGCTGGATTTAAAAAAAAAACGAAAACTTGATCTGCAAGTTCTGATCTAGCTGAAAATTAATTCAATCTTCCAATGCGATCCTAACCTCCCAATCTGACCTATCACTTTTTAAACCAATTGATTAAGTATTCGTAAAATCTTGATCATTTGTTTTTAGTGAAGCTATCAATTTTTTATATTCATGCTGATGTTCAATAACGTAAGCTTGGACACTTGAGTGGTCGAGATGCCTTGCCGTTAGGTTCATTTACAACACCCTTTGGTGGTAATCGTTGAAAGCAGGTAGTAGTTTCGACCAAATATTGACTACTGGGAGAGAAAAAGTGACATTATCTCTACCTATATCCTGCGCAGAACAGTCATTGATCTTTTCTACCACCAAAACTTTCAAGGACATCCCTTACAATTACAGCACGTTCTAAACGTTGTGAAGACTGATCCTTGCGGAATTGAAGCCAACATCAGTGTACTGCCAGCCTCTGGAAAAAAATATCCGTCCGTCCGAAACGGACATATTTGTTTCAAATGTTGCAGACTTTATTTTTTCCTATACTGATATTCAATTGAAACGACTAGACACATCACAGATAGTATAAACAAGTACTAAGTGTCGATGGACGTTACCATGACAATGATGCTTTTTGCCATCACTGAATATTTCACAACTTGATTCTAGCACGCAATGTTTCATTGAGTGATCGGCTTAAGTTACTCGTACATTAACAAAACATTACGTTCGTTGGACTCAAACTGACCAAACAGGGCGCATCAACAAGGTTAGGCCAAATATTGATAGCGAACAAGGAGTCAAAGCAACAGCCATGAAAGGTATCAAAGCTTTCTGGACACATAGACCCCGATAGCCTTCCTGTCCAAGTTACAGATCTTTTGCAGACCTAATACCCAAACACCTCCGCCATTGTTAAGTCCAAGTCAGTTATAATGTCGCATTGGCAGTGCCAATGTTTCCCAGTAAGGCTGGTAAATTTGTTTCTGGGATACCTATGAAGTACTAATTTTCATGGTCACTTTAGGCCCACAACATCTGCTTGGCTTGGACGGTGGGCAGGGAAGGCACTTGGAAAGGAAGGACTTCCGAACATTTGTTTACAGACTTCTTTGTTGCCTTAATGTCTAGGATCTGTTAACCTTTTAAGTTGCATTCCATGTAGTGCCCACTTAATGTGATGCATAGAAACAACTTCGTTTGTTCATTAAAAGCAAATTTCCCTATATCGACAAATGGTATCAGTAAACAGTTTAGTAACTTTCGGTTTTGATCACTACTAGTTCAAAGTGAAAGTCGTTGTGATCTTGCGTACGTCAAGAGACTGGTGAGTATATTACGTTCTTGTAAGGCATTCTGCTACATGTTGTTTTATGTTTTTCTAGCCTTTCTGAAACAGCATTTTTCTGAAAGTAATTTTGCTCTTTCATATTTTATGATGTTTTCTCAGCCCAGGGATTCCATGGACAGTGATATTCTCACAACAGTGGATAACTTTAGTGTATTTATGAGTCATTACGCCATTATGCTGCCAACAGCTCATGATAATTATGTGAATGTTATCTGGTGTGATACTGTCATTTATGTGAAAGTAATGGTCCCATTAAGTCAGCGCTACTTTATTGCCATTTTTTTAATATTATTTTTATCACACATTAAAAAAAACTTTAAAAACCAACGGGAAGACGCTTTCAGGCCCTGCAGATTCCTGATTCTTATTTGTCGTTTTTTTTTTCTCTTCTTTATGGAATTTCAGATATTTTTATTACTACCCCAAACATCCACGTCTTCCAATGGAAAACTGTCGAAGTCAGTAGCGAGTAGCGATGCGTCGTCATCACCCCACACAAATCCCAATGACGGAACCGATAAGACTCGTGTAATGTATTTTGATCTATCGAATTGTGCAAAAAAAAATAAAAAGCTAGAACAACTTTTTTCTTATCGCCTGAGTCACTTCCTTCGGCAATGCGCAGAGACTGTGAGTGGCTTCCCGGCTGCAATCAACGTGATATTACCGTATTCCCATGCGTATCCGTACTCGTGATAAACCCCTTCCCTCCTCTTTCCCAACTTCCTACCCTCAAGTGATATATTTAGTGTGTGATAAGACGAGGAGAGAAAATAATACCGTCTAAAAAATAATTCTTTTGCTTTTCTACCCCCATAATTCATAATATAG
Source organism: Lithobius niger (assembly GCA_023313725.1). NCBI lineage: Eukaryota > Metazoa > Arthropoda > Chilopoda > Lithobiomorpha > Lithobiidae > Lithobius > Lithobius niger. Next base: position 5,264 of record JAHWFP010213598.1, read on the forward strand.
AGGTAGCTCTTACTTTTCTGCCGATGGCATTACTCCATCCGGTGCATTCGACAAGGTTTCATGATGGTTCTTTTACGATGCTTAAATTATGAAACGTAGAAGTATTCTGGAAACATCAAAGGTTGTGTATTCACGCAAAGGGGAATTCGCTTTCTTGGTTCACGTGGCTCGAACGTTTCGCCAAACAAAAACCTGTTTATTAAACTCGTTAAATTTCAACAAGACCCATATCTTGTTGACAGGCAGTGCTGATGAATTATGCTAAATACCCCTAAGTTGTGATAGCAGACAGTAATCATGCTAAGTGTTGTGACTTTGGACTACGTTTTCAGTTCGTGTTGACTTTGTGCACCAAAATTGAGTTGATTGAATCCCTCTTAAATTCAGCACATAATGCGCGTTAATTAATAAGTCTTACACTATGATAACTGCATTGCCTTAAAAGTTAATATCAACCTTTACCTTACACACAAGCTTTTATCTTTTGAAAATGTAGATTTTGTCACGGCATCTAGATGGGTCAAATGCATGAAATCTTGGCGAAATGGGTTAACTTGTCCCTCTCCTTCACACATGGAATTGCACTAAACTTTTGTGTAGCCTTGCCTTCGAATCTTTGAAATCGTTCATTTCTCCCGCTTGCTTGGTTAGGTGAACACCTAGCTCAGAGTAAAAACGTCAAATTGTTAGTCTCATGAAAAGCTTAAGTGCTAAAAATACGAATTAGTTTAGTCGCTTTTTAAAAGTCCGTGTGTACGTAAGATAAAGTTTTAAGGGCTGGCTATGTTTAGAACCACGGAAATGCAAAAAACATTTAGATCCACGTGATACGGACACAATTGTAATGACTGCACGTGGATGGGACCAGGTGTACTAGTGGTCATTTTTTGATCACTCCCATCGTTAGATATCAATTACTCAGTCCGGCTTTCCTGGATATCAAAGATTGTATAGTCATTTAAACAAAAACGTTAATTAAACAAACAAAAAGCATTTGCAAATATTCACCTAACTGCATGCTGCGCCATCTGGTAAAGAGTCAGCACGCTGCTGCCACTGCCCCTAACGTGCAGGATAATATATCGAGATAATACTCTATCCCCGGTCCGGTCCTTGTATGCAGAAATATTTCTATGAGCACATTTTCTTTGTTGTTTTTGGAATGGCACATAAAATATTCCACTTTGCCGGTAATTCTATTTGAGAATAAAAGTCGCCGTACTAACTGAAACACAACAACCACACACAGGACCATCAGGGTAAGTTTGCTAAAACTTTATAGGAAAACCCTAGGGACGTTTTAAAAACAGTTTTGCCGTCCCTCATTCACCTTCTTCAGAGCTTGGGCATAAACAAAAATGTCCTTTGGACGTTTTGTTGACATTCAAGGGACCAACGTCCAAAAAACGTCCTACGTACAACATCGAAAGGACCTTTTTGTTGGTATCCACGCTCTGGAGAAGGTGAAAGAGGTATGGCAGAACTGTTTTCAACACTCCTGTTGGTTTTCCATCGAAAATTTAGCGAACTTTCCCTTAAGTTCCTGTTTGTGGTCGTTGTGTTGCATTTAGTAAGATGTTGCATAAAAACCTCAGTAAGCATTAGTGACCAGTTTTTTTTTTTCGATGAAAGGCACCAAAGAGGAATTCAAAAAGGTGACCAATGGTAGGCCACATTCTATATCCTCACTTTATAAGAGTACAGGGTGGTCCACAAAAAACTGACGACCCAAAAGTCCAACCTTACTACTTAGCACCCCTCAAAACCAGGAGCGGACAGAAATCTTCCGTTTTACTAAATTTGAATTCAGTCCTCTCCTTCTTCTGAGGGATGCTAACTAGAAAAGTTGGACTTAGAAAATTTTGAGTCGTCAGTTTTTTGTGGACCACCCTGTATTTCGTTCTAGCTGCCTTGCTCTAGTTTGTAGCTGCCTTTTCGCTAGCCCCCCCCCTTTTTTTTTTTTACAAAGTTCCATTACTTTACAAAAATATCTTCTCAGTTTTAGATCAGAGCAACGGACACTTTTGGATGTTACGTCAAGAGATCTGAAACGATTTGGCCCTCTTAAGACAAAATAACGTACCCCCGATAAATGCTTGTCAATTACTGGCAGTTTATAAAAACGTAAATAATTTAAATGTCAACAATTTCAGATTAGCAATACAATTCATGATAAAATGTAAAAGTTTTTCAACATCAACTTGTCACATGTGTCCGAAATGTGACCAGTTACACGCACTGACTGCATGTGAAAATATGTGATAATGTATACAGGCCAAATCATTGTTAAGTTGTAGCATGTCTCGTCGCTCCAGTCCTACACTACTTTTTCGTTCCGTTTCAGAAAAAAAAATTTGCAGCATAATTTACCAATCCTTAAATCGTCGTGAAACCCAACCCCATTAATATGAAGTTCAGCTTGTGACTTCTACATAATAAATTGAGAATTTAAAAAACTAGTATTAGTGCATGAGTGCAATTTAAACGTTCTTCACAAATAAATTCGGGCAAAATTTTCGTGTCTAAAACTGTACACTTACGCATTGGGAATACGGATATACTTCACGTTTTACGCACTTTAGTCCCACTTTTTTCACGACATGTAACATTGTGCCTGTTTTGTATTCACTACACACTACTATCACTGACATTTACTGCATTTTGTTCGAGTCTCTTCACACTTATTTTTCAACAATTCCGCACTACGAACAATTCGCATTTTTGAAAATACACAGCGCATCTTTTTGCACGAAACTTTTTCACGTGGTGTTTCGTACTTTTTGTCATACGTACATTTTTGTTTATAATTAGAAAACTTGATAAATCGTGTACACCTTAATAGTTCAGTCAGATTCCACATTGTTGAATCAGGGTAATACAATGGTTGAAATTTTTGTCAGTCTAAAAGGGGAATCTCTAGTTTAAACTTGAAAAAAAAAAGTTCGGAGTTGGACTAATTTTTCTCCCCTATTGGACTTGGACAAATTTCCGCAGTTGTATCTTTTATGGACAACCCTGTATAATTACGACTCTGTTACAATTACCCTGTTAATTTTAAAGGTTGATAGGATTGCTTTAAAAACCTGATTTTAAAATCGATTCAAAAACCTGGCAGACTCCTCCTTCCCTTGACGGTAAGCCTCGCTTCGCCAAGGATGGATGTGTGTCCGAAAATGTATACATTTTTTTTTAATGAAATGTCCTTGAGTCAGCCAAGTTTTTTAATACCGATATTGTTTATGCAGTTATAGCATGCAGATGTGGCGTATGCTCACATTTGTCAAACTGAGAATCTAAATTGGTTTTTACGTATTTATTTAAGATAACTGATAGTCTCAATTTTCTTTATATTCACTATGACCACACTTTCTGAATTTCCATTGTTTAAAAGGTGTGTATTAAGTAATAGTTGTTGCCTACGTATCACCAACGGTCTGCTGATAATGGTTTTTGGCCCACTTTTTCTTTGAACGATTACGAGGACGGAGAGATCGTCCGAGGAGGCCGTAGAAGAGGGTGTTTCTTTCAGTCCGAGGAATCAGTCAAAGATAAAACAGGACAAAAAACAATTACAGGAGACCACTGTTACAAACGTCCTGCTACGAGTTTCTTGTGGCCATACTTTTTACATTCATCACATTCAGGTCGAATTTCATTTCCCATATCACGGCGGTTTTATAATAATAATAAAAACAAAAGACGTTCTTTGCACCATTTCAAAGAGCAAAGGTGGACATGCAAGGGTCGAGATGGACCACAAACAGCACGCCAATTTTTAAAAACAAACCTAAGCAAATTCGTATTAGCAAATAATTTCATAACTTCTTGGGGGAAGAAAAAGGGATTTAAAAAGAAAAAATCTGGAATTAAGGAGAATGTAGGGCAGTTTTCAGGGCGCGTAAGTGTCCTCTTAAATCGCACGTATTAAGTTTTTGCGGAAGATATGTAACGACGGTGCCGAAACAAAGTCATTAGAGAGCAAGTTCCAGACTAGACCCACTCTCGGATCAAAAAATGTTCCCTGCAATTCGGGTTATATCTGGTATTTACGAGGTGAGGTGATTTTCCCGAGTTCGAGTCACAGTACTAAAATGAAAGAGCGGTAAATCGACCGGGAGTAAGCAGTGAATAATTTTGAAAGTAAGGATGAGATCATCCTTCAGACGCTTACATTCGAGGGTGACGAGTTTGAGTACTTTCAGTCGCTCGCAATAAGGTTTCGTACCTAGTCCAGGGAATCTTTTTTTTTTGTATCTCCTCTGGATCGCTTCACTTAAAACAGTGCATCTTCTCAACAGATGGGCGCTGGTGCTGGGCGCTCGTAATGAATTGGTGTTATATGTTGCAGACATGAAGTGTGATTAAAATGTAAGATAAGTGTAGGATAACCAACGGCGTCGAGTGAGTTCTGTCGAGTGGGTTTCGGAATCTTGAACAGTTACACGGTAAGACAAAAAAAACGTGTAATTACAAGACGGAGAGCCAATTATTGGGCTCCATCAGTGATAAATGAACGCGTAAACAAACAAATTAATAACAAATAAATTAAAATTAATATAAAATATAACCACGACGGATGCTTGCGTGACGACCATGACTTAAAAAATGATGCGGTAAAATAAATTTAAAATAATCAAAAGTATGACAGACGGTTGTGTCAGCATGGCTAGCATTAGGCTTCTTGGGCAGGCAACCTTCAAAGGGTAGGGTGAGAGCTATCCACCAACTGAATAAAAAAAAATATGACAGACGTTTGTGTCAGTATGGCTAGCGTTAGGCTTCTCTGAGAGGCAACCTTCATCGGGTAGGGTGACAGCTGTATCCACCAAATTAACGTAAAATGTGTAGGAATAACAAAACAATATTACTCATAGATTGGTTTGGTTATATTACTCAAAAGTATAAATAAGCATGAAAAACAAGCATTAATAAGCATACAATTTGCTTCATGGGTGGCAATCTTCAACGGGTAGGGTGAGAGCTACCCTCCAAATTGACCCAATGTGCAGTAATAACAAATTGGTTTGGTTATATTACCCATAAGTATGAATAAGTATTAAAACCAGCATTAAGAAGCATACAATTTGCTTATGACAGTTTTCTGGCTTTATTCCGAAATAAAGTACATATATGTACAATAAAGTTATGTACAAATTAGCAGGAACGGAACTTGAATCGAAAACCGTATGTCGCAGTTTAGGAGTATGGATTACCTTGGACTTGAAATCCACGGTTCATTGCCACAAAATTTTGGCTCGCGCATTTTGCAGACTGGCCGTGGTCAATAAGTGTTTCGTCTCCTCATGTATTAATACCCGCGTTTGGGCATTCCAGGTGTTTGTTCGACCTTTCCTTGAGTACGCGAGCCCGGTTTGGTCGCCGTACCTTCTCAAGGATATTGATTTGTTGGAATCGGTGCAGAGAAGTTTCACTTGTAGCCTCTCCGGTCTACGTGAACTTTCCCAGGGTGAACGACTGCGGCAAACTGGTCTTGAACCGCTCGAATTAAGACGACTGAGGGCCGACCTTAGTTTTACATAAAAGATTGTTCACGGGCTATTGGCTGTCGATCTTCCTATCTTCGAACGACATCCATTAACATCAACTCGGGGGCATTCCTTCAATTTGTGTGTTCAATCCGCTAGCAGGCATTGCCCTAAGCATTTCTTTGTGCTACGTATTACAATCATTTGGAATGGCCTCACTGACGATACTGTAACGGCCCCTACAGTAAAAATTATTCCCATTGACAGACTGTCTGCTGTGCCCCTACCATTAGAGCTTCTGGTGTGCATTTCACCCTGTTTAACCAATATACCTGGGCCGGTGTTAGTGGCTTGCCCTTCCGTTAACCACCCTTTCACGAGGAAAATTTATATTATTATTATTACTATTATACCCCGGGCACATGTCCAGACAATTACTTGTAAAATGAGCTAAGAATCAGCTTTATTTACTCAATGAAAGGATTTATTTTCGTGAAACAAAAATGGCGCACTCTGTAATTAGGCAAATATCAACGTTATTCACGTCGTTTTTTTCAACAAGAAAACGGTAAGCTGTGTCAGGCGACACAAGTCTCCCGATCAAACAAGTTTCAGCCCTGTTCTGTCGCATTGTTATTTATCCTCAAAAGGCTGAAAACAGCCAAACTAGAAGACACAACGTGTCTAGTGGCTGTCATGCTCATATATATATTTTATCTGGATGTTATCGGCTCTTGGCGGGCGACACATTAGCGTGTTTCTTGACTTCTACTACATATTTTACTGAATAGATTTAATTTCTCATGAATATTTCCTTTTTATACTGAATATCATATTAATACGTTTAACTAATGAAAATAAACTACAATAATTTGGCTACTGACTTTGATAGCACGAATAGTGTTAATGCTACAACACCCTGGTACAAAATAAAAATGGGCCTATTTCTGGAGGTAGTTTGCGTAGAACAGACAATAAACTTCAGTAGTCAAATTTCCATTCCCCTGCTTCCTTTCCTTAGTCAAAACTGAATTTAATCCGGCAGTTTTTAAGAAGCTGTCTTTCGTTGGCAAGTTCTGGTATACGATTTGGTGAATTTTCTTGTAGTTGCAGCCCTACTTTTGCAACTTAAACTGTCCATTTTTTCTTTGACAGATTCCAAGGAATGAACGATTGTCCGAAGACGTAGACCGAGGATGTTTCTTTCAGTCCGATGAATCTGTCAGAGAAAAAGTGGGCCAAAATCTCTTATCAGAGGACCACTGTTGCAAAGGCAGGACTGCCTTATGACCATACTTTCGATACGCTTGACAGCTATAGGAAACTTACAACGTTTCGCATGCGCAGTTTGGCCTAACGCCGAAGTTTCGTGCATAAACAGACACGTCTTATTGTCTGAAGGGGAATTTTTTAATTTTGTCTATTACCTTGTTCGCCAAACAATACTTTGAAACCGAGTATCGATGCTTCAACGATCCTTCACCGTCTATATTGTAGCATTGTAACATGTAGACGGTGAAGGATCATTGAAGTATCGATACTCGATTCAGAAGTGTTGCTTGGGAACAAGGACACAGACAAAATAAAAAAAATTCCCTTTCAAACAATAAAACGTGCCTGTTTGTGTACGAAAATTCGATGTTAGACCAAACTGCGCATGCGAAAAGTTTTTAGTTTTGTATAGCTGTCAAGAGTATTGAAAATATGGTCATAAGAAACTTACAGTCCTACTTTTGCAACAATGGTCCTCTGATAAGAGGTTTCTGGCCCACTTTTTCTCTGACGGATTCTTCGGACTGAAAGAAACATCCTCGGCCTACGTCTTTGGACAATCGTTCAGTCCTTGGAGTCTACCCAAAGAAAAAGTGGACCAAAAACCGCTCAAGTTGCAAAAATTGCTAAGGTAGGGCTGCAACTATTATTTATTTTTAAAACATGGACGTGTAACCAAAATTTCTTGTTGTAGAAAGACAAAGTATATATTTTTGTTATAAATACTCTAAAACAAGTTTTTGTTTTGCTCCAACTGAAAAAAAAAAACCTTAAAGGCACATGCGTCCATGTCAGCTTTCCTTTACGGCTCAGTTTTGCAACTTTAGTTGACACGTGTGTGACTGTTGCGGTAGTTTTTATTTTCCTGTTTGTTTTTTTCCCCACGATACGAGACAGTTTTGCTACGTTCACTCGAATGTATACGTAAATTTTGCAAAAGCTATTTACGCGCAGGTTGCACGAAAATAAGGATGTGGGGGTATGTCAGATTTAAAACCGAAAAACAAGTATGATACATTGGAAAATTAATAACCAAAATCTACACCAAATAGCTGCTTCAAAATCAAGACACACGCAAGTGTGTCATCCGCCAAGATGAGAAACGATAACATGTATCCAAGTAAAATAGATATGAGCATGGCGACCACTAGATTTAGACCACTAGATGCCAAAAAGCCAAAAGCTAAGGTTTGGGCTGTTTTCAGGCATGTGACGATAAATAGCAATGCGACAGAAAATGGCTAAAACTTGTTTGATCGGGATACTTTGGTCCCCTCGCAACATAAAAGTCACTTAGTGACACAGCTTACCGTTTTCTTGTTGAAAAACGACATAAATAACGTTGATATTTCACTAATTACTGGCTAACGCCATTTTTGTTTCACGAAAATAAGTTCCCATACGGTGAATAAAGCTAATTCTTAACTCATTTTATAGGTATTGGTCTGGAGATATGCCCTTTTCATAAGGCTCAAGGGTTAGGACCTCTAAACGACCAAATTTATTGTTTACATTGTTTTAAACATTGTTATTATGCTACAGTGTCAATCAGCAAACACCAGCTGCAATACGTAGACTGAAGAAAAAGGGTTTTGATTTGTGTATAGATAGTTTCGGATGTACAAGCAATGTTGAGCAATGTTTCATAACACGAAACATTAAAACAATGCCTACCATCAAATAATGCTAATCAGCAAACGCCAGTAAACCATTAGATAAATCCGTACGTTTGAAGGATATACTGCAGTAAAAATCATATGAAAAAAGGTGACTGCAAAATGGAACGAAAGCCAAAAAAAAGAAAAAAAGAAACGGACCATAAAACTGGATTGGTGTTTCCATCACATAATTGCTAAGAAAAAAAATGGATTTCTTCAATTTGGACCAAAAATATCTGATATCTACCCCAAAGCAAACTTGTTAACGATTCCCGCCAAACATTTCGGCCGTATGAAGTCTTGATGTCAAACGCCAAGCTCTTTCACAAAGCTAATCCCCCTGGCTAAGACTTCAAACGTTTAATGAAATAATTGAAAATTGTGCAGTTAGCTATAATATTTCATTTAACCTTTGAACTATTACTCGGTGGGATTGGCTTGGCGAAAGAGCTTGGTGTTTGATATCACGACTTCACACGGCCAAAAAGCTTGATGGTGGGTAGATAATTACTACCTAATATTTACTTTTAATTTTAAAGAAAATCCGATTTAAATTAATATTTTTGATTTTTGACTTGGAATACAAAAATACCTAGCAAAGTATCTCTCAAGATTGCCCTTTGATAATGCATGACACGCTAATACGAGAAAGAAACAAAATACAATTGTCACGACCGGAACTCGAACCCACGACTCCCACTACTAGTTGGCAGTTCTAAAATTGAGTGGCGAGTGTGATATTAGCCCCTAAGTAAATTGGACGCAGTTCATTCTGTAATAGCTCTAGACCTTTCCGGTTAGCCTTGATAGAAAGAAGATATTCCCACCTTTCGATTGAACTAAACTGGAGTCGTCCCCTTAAATTAGAAACGATGGTACAGGTATTTAAAAATGGCTGAAAATGGCCAGGCTAAATGATCGATTTTCTCGAAAACCATAAGAAATATGAAAAAAAGGTTTTAGACCTGAATTGCAGATAATATTATTGCAAACAACTTTTATCATAACCATTTTTGTGTATCACTAACGATTCTTGCATAATAGGCCAAAATAGCAAAAAAATCAGTATAAATTGTTGCCATTTTCGTTGTTTTAGCTTCAATTCGTATGCTAGGTCGGCCGTGTGATGTATGTAGGCAAACATGCAAAACAGGAAACTTTTAGAAAGAAAAAAAAAAAAACGAAAAAACCGCATGCATTTTGGCACTACATAACAAAACATTACAAAATTATAACCAATTCAGCTGAGTCCCTACGATTTGGGATGAATTTCAGTGAAATAAAGAAATGCGATTGGTTAGGAATTATTTACCCCTTGTTAATTTGGAAATTCCATAATTTCAGTAACGTTTTTCATACTTCAGTTCAGCTTGGCAATACTGAATGAAAAATGCGATATTTAAGGCACAAATTGCTCCAGAATTCTTAAGTTAACAAAATACTTTTTAATTTGTTGCAGTCGCACGGTTTTCCTGTTTGGCTCAGTGGTAAAACTTTGGTAAACCATCATTTATCCCAGGTTCGAATCCCAACATGGGATAGCTTTTTTTCATTTTCAACTTTTTGTTCGATGTATGATTTTTTACCATCCGAAATAAAAAAAATGCATCAGTTGTACAGTGTTCTTTTTTCTTTTCTATCTTACTTTGTCTTGCTTTAGTAATACGTGGAATTCAAAAAAGACTTGGGGGTCAGGTTTTGGGGGTAGGGGGGGGGGGGGGTGGTCATATGGCGATGAAGACAGACTAGTTAACTCCGGAACTGTTCGCTGCCTGAGGCTACAAAAAGGGTTATGAGAAGGGTGCAGACAATTTCGCCAAATTTGAGTTTTGAATAGAGAGAAGGCGTTTTTTTTTTCCTGTTTATTTATTTATTTATTACAAACAGCCTTTTAAATTAATGAAGAACTAGCTAAAACTAGCCTATAAACCATAAAACTATCTGAGGCCCACACTGGAGGGAATCAGTCTCTATCACTCTACACCTTATCCCGTTTCTAACAACATCATTACTGGGGCAGAATCAGACTACAGGCTGCAACTAAGCTTAAAATCCATTTAACATTCAGTAATAGCGATCTTCAAAAATCAATTATATCCCTATTATGTCTTGTAATCTCAAATAGAGTAAATGGTTTGCCTTCACATAAATTGTAATGTCAAAGTCTAGCCTTTAATTCTGGCTATGTATCGAAAGGTATTGTCATACTCCACGCTATCGCTAATTTGGATGAAAAATAATCTGTGATAACATCCCTAGGGATTTTATCGATAATACGGCTACGATTTTCGCGCGAAGCCTGTACCTGTCATTAAAACTAACGACTGCTAATTATCTTGCAATTATCTTGCAAGTTTCACGTCACTTAGCATGAGTTATCTTTAGCATGGTTACAGGCCGAGTGCGAAAACGTTTTAGCCGTATTATCGACAAAAGCTCGATAACTGTTTTATTGAAGTACATTCCAATCCGTAATAAATAACAAGAAAACTAACAACTCTTTGTGTTTATTACTATTTACAACGTAATGTTTCATTTTATTAGCCTAACACTTTATCAGTTCATAAAATTATTTCTCCCAACGAATTCATTTTACGGAGGCAGCGTCGGATTTTCATCCGACTTTAGGCAGAGCCACCTACATACAGTAAAAGTCGTGTCAGCTTTGCCTCCGACAATGCTCCGCAAAAAAAGCGACACAACTGCGACGCGACAAGTTTGCCAAGTGGCGTCATCAGTTGGCAGAATTTGAAAACCTCACCGGTTAGTTTGTAATTTTGCCGTTTGGTGTAGAGATGGCAGTACCTAGCAAACGTTCCTTTGGTTTAGTCGCCGTATTGGCTTGTTCTGATACGGCCTTTACTGCAGGAGGTTCTGGTTTAGGCCTAACTCGTCAAATCAACCACCACAGCTTCCTTCCTATTATAAGGCTTAACATTAGAGATTCGGCGCCGTCATCCACTTAGCCTACGATTCTGCCACCAGTCGCACTGCGAGCACGCCACAAAAAGAACTGTTCTAGCATGACGACTGGACTGTGAAAGATACTCGTGACACGTGATGCGCGGATTTTAAACTCAAAACACTGCATTGACACTCAATTATTAAAGTTTAACAACAGTAGCTTCATGCTACATACCTCTTTGTGAATTTGAATTTGAATTTATTACGAGAGGCTAATCGGTCCTAGCGCCATACACTCTCCTCTAACTTAGGCACTAACGTACCTCTTTGTCCACTCGACCAAAACAAAGCCTCCGGAGGTTTAATTTCATGAATTTCAAACAGAATATGAACACAGGTATGTGTTTATTGTACTGTATATTGCGCTGCGGCATTTACTACTCTCATAAAAAAAATGTATTAGGCTAGATCATTCCTTCAAGATTCCTCCCTACGTCACCTCTTCCAGGGCTCCACTACAGTTCCGCCCGAATCTTGGATGAAAAACTGCATACGCGACTGGGTTGGCAATATGACAGTCGAAAGCGCCGCTGATGCGATTGATTTGTTTTGTTGCCGCTGACTTTCAACCGAGGACAACACGTAGTACAAAAGAGTGCTGTCACCTTTCCTAGGAACACTTTCTGGATAAACGAACATGTCGCTATTTACGGAAGAGCTATGTGCAGTCGAGAAATTTAATAGCTTTATGGCAAAGGTCTACTTGGAAATTGATTTGTTTGTGCGTGCAAGCTATTTTCCGGGTGATTACCGGGATTAACTTAGTGAATTACTAAGCTTTCTGTCAGTTGCCGATATTTGGTAGTACATGGCGGGACTCACCATACAAAAATACATCGATGAAATTTGCTTGGCCAATTCCCGAACAGACCTCGAAGAAATGAAAAAGACTACTCATGGCGGCCATTTTGTTTACCCTCTAATATTGTTATAGGTCGGGCCGGATAGTTTTACTGGCCATGTCTCTTCATTCGCTTTAGACCTGACGCATCGTAGAGGGCGCTGTCCATCTACCCCAATTTAAATTATGATGGTTTACCCGTAATTTAATTGCGATCGGAGTTTCTGAAATAAACTGCTGTAAAAATGAAAAGGATTTATGCCAATAGGACGCCGAATAGAAATTGTGAGACACTGGCCTAAAAAATATGTAAAGTGTGATGGTAAAATGGTAAACCCAGCACTCCAACTTTAGTGGTTCCAGCTGACACGAACGAACATTTTAGGGGGGTTAACTGACCGAGCGAGCCAAGCTAGTAAGGTTGAAGACTGTGCTGAATTTGGATTTTATGCGTCTGCTTGTTTGTCCGCAATTTTATTTTGAGATTGTTGATACTTCGTGACAAGGAAGCTTTGATCTATAAAAGAAATGATTTCGACGATGAAATTACCCATCCCAAATATCTTCGAAGGTTTTAGTCCAATTGTTAGCTAATTTTTTTGCAGTGGCGGTAAAAGAGCAGCAGAAAGGAGTCGATATATATATGGCTAGTGACCCCGAGCACTGTATTGACAACGCATACCTATTTTCCGTAACGCACCGTAGTAAAGTTCTTTTGAGGTGATAAATACAGAAAATAATTACAAATTGTTGAAAAAAAAGCCAGTTACTGCCAATTTCACATGTTTTACAAACAACTCGGTCCGTTCTTTGTTTCTACAGCAAATCTTGCGCGTGGTGGCAAAGGTATCCAATGCGCTCTTGAAAGTCGTTATTGGATTCGTTCGCAGAAATCATCGGTAAACTGGTTACGAAAACCAATCTGAATTAAAATTTAGAACACAATGGACATAATGTGCTATAAGATCTTTCGTGGATAGGAATAAAAGCACCAGGGAATGTCAGTGAGAAAAAAGCTCACAGGTGCACATAATGTGTATGTAACCCATCTCGAACCCATTGGCTTTCCGTCCTGTTTAAATACACGAGAAATCGATGTTTCAGAATGTTTTCATTCCGTTGTCAAACAAGAAACATATTTTTTCTTTAGCAAAACTCAAAAGTCAACATGAATACACTTGAATGCTTTCCCATTCCAGACAAGAAACCGGCAGAGTAAAAATCGAAATAACAAAATAAACTATGAAACCTAGTTAGCTCTGGAGTTAGAACTAGCAGCCCAGACTTAATTGTCTCTAACGAAAGCAGGGAAGGACTTTTTCCCTACATTCGTGATGGAGAAATCTGGGCTCCTAACACTAGCTTCAGAGCTAGTTAAACCATGCGCAATGGCTGTTTGCCGCTACGTCACCATGAGTTAGCCAATGGCGAACGAGAACAACGGCTGTTTGGCCGTCTGATTGGACTAGCCCAGTCACGTGATATGAACGTCACAGCAAACAGCCATGGCGTGTGGTATAGATTCATGTCTTATTGTCTTATTTCTATTTTTACTCGCCTTTTTCAGGAATAAAATAAATTGTTACTTGCTAAAAAATAGCAATTTGCTATAAAAAAAAATTGTTACTTGCTTCACCACGGAATAAAAACATTCCGGAAAGTCGCTTTCTAGTTTGTACCTGTGCAGCTTGCTGGTGGCACTTTTATTCATCACTGTTAACATTTCTCTCAGTCGAGTAATTGTGACTTCAGAACTGTTTGGTTCACAACACGTATGCCTCGGTCACAGTAAATACCTTACGAAGGATAAAGGGGGTCTGTCAGTATTCCTATTTGTTGGCAATACCTTTTTTTTTTATCGTCCAGAAAAGGCCATTAAACGTGCATCTTGGGTGAAAAGGAATACGTGTGTCTTGCGCGTTCCTCATTTTTTTTACACCCCCTTTTTTCTTTTCCATCTCGTTCCCCCAGTTAAGCGCCGAAACAAAACGCTGTGTCTTGATAAATCTCCCGCCAAATACGTCCCTGCCTAGGACGCAAGTGGAAAAACAGTGCAATTGTCGAGTTTGTATGGCGCAAACAGCGCGATCACTTTTGTCAACAAAGCTGCTGACATGGAGAGAAAGTGTGTTCGGCCGACAGCCATTCGCAGCGAGGAGGCAGAGAGGAGGGAAAGTGGAGGGCGACACAGGGTCGGTTGGGGAGGGGGGAGGGGGGTAGGGGGGAAAAGAACCAATAAAAAAGGAATTCTCGAAGCATTCACCCAAGCATTCACCCGTTAAGTCGCTCGTTTGCTACTGTCGTTTATTAAGTAATCATGGACTCGCTGACATGCCGTAGCACTGCGGCGCGTTTCTAAATTTCCAAATTCGCCCGACAGTGTTACCCAATTCGCGTCACTTTACGTCACCGGCAGCACCTTATATATGTCACAAGCGCAACACGCCATGCGATATTCTTCCAAGAGAAAGTGAGTTGCGTAAATCGCAAATTGGTTGCTAGTTTTGAACCAGAAACAACAAACGGGCGCGACGAGAGCTTGCGATGTTTTTAGATTTGGGAAGAAATGGTTTTAACCTTGAGGAAATTTGCTATAGCCAGTGGCGTGAGTAATCGGGGAAGGGGGCCGGGGGGGGGGGGGGGGTATCAGGGAATTAATCAAGTCTGGAAAATTAAGAGAAAAAAAATCAGTGAATTTGAAAAAATATTTACAGAAAATCAGGGGATTTTGAACATTTTCCAGAAAATCGGTAATTCGGATTTAATTTTTTACTTTTAAAACCTTCACTTTGGGTCAGTTAAAGCTTCATTTCCTTTTTGTTTCATTTCTGATAAAGCGAAACCTCATTGAGCCTAACTAATATGGGACGTTACGTGTTAAGTGAGTGTTTAGTTTTGTTCAGATTGTGTCCTTTTCCTGCTCTTTACAAGTTAGGACAGTGCAATTTTTGATTTAGCAAAGCAGTGCGATGGAGTTATTGCGATTTGAGTGAAATGTGAAAAAAAT
>JAHWFP010213598.1:39756-57972 GCA_023313725.1 Lithobius niger
GACCCTTACTACCCGGTGGTTAGATTAGTTCTAGTCTCTTCGAACTGAACGTGTGTATGAACGGTTGTAGCAGGTTTTCTTTGTTCTCAGAATATTGTTTTGGAACTTTAATAACACAATTTTCTTGTGAAGTTTGGCATTTTGTCTTTTGATGCTTTAGAATTTTTATTATATTTCGTAGATTTATGGTAGAGGATTACCATAATGCTGTTTGCTACGAATATGCTGGCATGTTACTAAATTGAAAAATAATTTTCAACGTAAAGCAAAGGAGGAAACGTATAACCATACTACCACTTGATCATCACATGGGTCATTGTAGGATGATTTCCAGTTTTTCATGAAAATGTATTTATTGCTGACCACCGGGTAGTAAGGGTCTAATGCTTTCCAGCCTCTTACTGACAAAATTTTACACCTAGACCCTAACTGTCAAAGCTTGTCCGTGTTCCTTCTAGGTTTTGACTTTTAGATCCTTACTCTAAACATTTAACGTTCCGTTTTTGTTTATTAATTCGTGTTACTTTTAGAATTGCAGCTAAACTGTAAAACAGTGCAGTTGGCGGTCACAGCTGATAGTTTAACACAAGGGACCCTAGGCTGACCCTCACTAATCTAGCTATCGCCAATGTTAACAATAGAAACAAATCCTTTAATCTTCAGTCTATGTCTCGCAGCTGATGTTTGCTAATTGGTATTGTTGCATAATAACAATGTTTAAAACAATGTAAAACAATCAATCTGGTGGTTTAGAGCTCCGTAACCCCTGAACCACTTGACCAATTAGAAAAGGCCTTATGAAAAGGGCACATCTACAGAGCAATACCTGTAAAATGAGCTAAGAACCAGCTTTATAGGACAAATGGTCTGACCAGTAGCGAGGACAGACGAAAGTATCCCCAGAACAACAACAACAACAAGAAGCTGAACAAGAAGTTGTCTATTTGGCCCTTGTCTGCATCTCGGGTTTGGCTGGACCGAATTTCACAATTTTTGGACTGCAGACAGGCCTTTACTAGTCAAGGCTAGATTCCAAATTTGGTTTAAATATGTTTACTTTTGACGGAGTTATAAGCTCTCAAAGTTGAGAGTTTAACACAGAGGTCCTAGGTCGACCCTTACTAACACTGGCTATCGCCAGTGTTAATAAACCAACAAAAAATGTGTTTTTAGCCATAAAAGGTCTCGGTCAATAAAAAAAAGTGTTTTACCATGTGGAATGCATATTGCTGCGCCAGACTAAATAAAAAAAAAATTGGGGGGGGGGGGGGGGCGGGGGAGAATATTTGTGGGTAGGTGCCCCCTTAACCAGGTTCGAAAATACCAGCTGGCATCAGGCATATTTTTGATGGCCCCCGATATCCTCGTGTGGGACACTGGCCCGTAATCGAACTCATCATTGAAAAACTAGAGTTCGCTGTCGTTTCCACCATTTCATTCGGAATTTTCCCAACATGTCCCTGACACGATAACATTTGTAAACCGGGCTGAAGACCAAGAAGAAATACCTTTTCTATCGAGCGCTAAAAAAGAATCGAGATGCGGTTGCAGCGGTGGTGGGCTTTCCTGCTTAGGACATGTGTGGGACAGTGCAGCATACGGAGGGTTGCTTTGCGTTACGCGTTGGTCAGTGTCACCGTTTTCAATGATGAAGATGCTAACGATTTTAAATTCAACGACTAATAAACTATTCGTTAAAATCGTAGCTCAAAATGAAATCTATGTTAAAAAAATATCCTTTCCTTTGAAGTTGCGACCAGTTTACAAATGGGGCTCCAGTTCGAGTCGGGTTTCGTCGTTAAAGTGATATACTGTCAAATTTAATAGAGACGACGTATCAAGTAAGTTCGTGTTTAAATTCCAGGATAGTATCCAGAAATGTTAACAAACAAAGGTGCGAATGCAGTTTCTGCTATTGATGATTAGAAGGGGGGGGGGGGGAAAGCCAAAGCGCGGGGCATGTCTCTCGCCTGCCAGAGGCAGAAAATTAAATGATAAAAATGGACCAACGAAAGAGGGGAAATATTACTTAATTTTGTTCTAAACAACTGAAGATTTTATTAGAGAAAAGCTTCCACATTCAAAGCAACGTGCTCCCATACGATTTCTTTCCAAAATTCAGGGACCTTAGGGAGATTGTCATCAAATTCTAAACCTTCGAATTTTTTTTTTGGGGGGGGGGGGTGGTCCTGAAACCCCAGCTACGCCCACCATTTCGATTAGGGTCCTGAAGGAAATTGAGCTTAAGGCTTCTTACAGACGGACCACAAAACGCGTGGAAAGTGCTGCAAAAAAGACACCAGTATCGCATCTGAATCGACGGCACCTTTCAAACAGCGCGATTTGGCTCAGGGTAACCTGCCGATAAACGCAGAAACGCGCCACTGCGTGTGAAAGTACCAGTTATATCCCTAACTTTTTACCTGATCTGCCATTGATTGCGATATTCAAGCCACAAACGCTCCACAAACGCCAAAAGTTGCGATTGTGGCGCGTTTTGTGGTTCGTCTGCACTGGCCAAAGTTACAAGCCCATACACCACAAGACCTGATGCTCGCGTGTGGTACACGGATATTTAAAAACTTCTTCGCAAGCGTGGATGGTAATGAAAATACATTACCCATCCAAAAATACAAAATTAAGGTTCAATTATATACAGCAATAGCAAATTAAAATCGTGCGAAAAGTATTAAAAAAATAATCAATAAAAAAAATAATAATTCCTCCAGTTTTGGTGCAAGTGGCAGGCAAAAGGAAGAATTACAAATGGAAATATACTGTTTAAGTTTTACAAAAGCCCAGAGCGCGCACATATACACAAGAGCACAACATTTCGGGGATTCCTTTACCCAGTTTTTAAATGCACGTAAAAAAAATTCTCTGTAAACGTTCCTTTATGTACAGCATGGCACGAAAATCATTACGGCTTTAAGCCCACTGGAGAACTAAAAATTAAAATTTAAAATACTAAAAATGAACCCGTGCTCAACCTGGTCGAAACAGGTGAGCAGTGGGAGACCAGCAAGTCGACTTCTCTCGTGGCAAGTTCAGAAAAAAAAAGTGAAGCGTACTGGTTTAGTTCATTTATTTTATACTGTCTTTCGGCTGGAAGGGTTGGGTGAGGGTGAAGAGCTGCAAGTTCAACCATATTTGGATATTCCAAGTTTCGTAAAACTGGTATATGTAAATATATTCTATAATGTTTTTATTATCGTGTGGCGACTATTGATACGTCCGACTAGGCCGTACCGCTAACGCCACAGTTAGGAGCTACGATTTTACTCTAAGCTTTTATTTTAAGATTTTATTTTAAGCTTCGCTGGTGAAAAAGAGGCAAAAGTCTGGGTCCCGTCCGCTTGGTGTTTTAATGATTATAATTAGGAGCGTTGGAGGGATCGGGCTCGCACGACTTAAGTGGACGACTCTTTGCCTTAACTTAGAGCTTAATTCGAATGCCAAGGAAGCTAGGCTTACTTAGGGTCAGATTAAAGCAACATACCGTTTGCCTTACAACCTTCCGCCTGCCTTATAGCAGCTATGCGTCGATCGCATCCGCGCATTTATCATAGTCAAGGTCAACTGAGACAGTAGCTTCGTTCCTCGCTGCGAAAAACGCAGCTACTATCTCAGTTGTTATTGTGCCTAACAGACAAGTCAGCGTGAAGGCATTATTGTGTCGTCACAAACCGGAATGATTCTCGTATATTAAAATCACAATTTATAATTTTCTAGGCTAGTGTCTCATATTTTGCTTCGGTGATGTATTGGAATAATTAATTTTGATTTTTACCCCATTAGTCTTTTAGATTTTTGATCTCATGGTAATTATTAGAAAATTGGTGCATGTACGCACAGAGATGAAACGTCATGACTATTGTAAGCGCGCAATGCATCATATACGGCGGGACGCAGAGAATAAAGTTAACAATTATTCAACAGAAAATCTCCTGGACGCCACATTTTAAAACGGATTTTTAGCAAGGGAAAGACTAACGGTAAGTATCTTTGGGGCCGTACTTGATGTGGAGGATCGAGAAAAATGGCGCTGGGAGGTATATCCTTTTAAACTGCAAGAGCGCGAGGTAATAGTTTTGTTTGAATGATTAATTTAGTATCAGCGGGGTTGCTGTGAAACAAGCAAGAGGGTTTGACTGGGTTGAATTTAAGTTTGGGACGAAGAGGGAAAAAGGAAAATATTTCTAATTAAATTGGCTAAAATTACCGTGTGGACTGGCATGATGAGAGGATAGTGACAGAATGATTCTAGTTCGGTCCCCCCCCCCCCCCTAATTGTTGAGAGTACCGGGCGGAAGGCCAAGCGAGATCAAATCATTACAACTGACGACGTACAAACTACAAGCAATTTGTATTTACATATTGTTACAATAATTGGTCACACAACAAGGGTCAAAGGGTTTTAGCGAGCGTTAACCGCACCCGGTCATCTGCCCAACGAAGCCCTAAGACCCTAAGGTCCTAAGGCCCTAGGTCACACAACATCATTCAGCAATGGTATGGTTACAACATGTGTAGTCCGAAATACATATCACAACAATCGGGCATGATGTGATGGTGATTTGGAGGTTTGTGTGAAAGAATTACAAGAGTTTCTACTTCAACTTCGTTCTACCTCTACTCAGTATCTACTTCTTTCTACGGACAACAACCTTGCTCTAAATTTTCAAACGGGTTTCACCCATCGTTGAAATTCACATTGCAAACCCACAAATAGAGCTCTCAATTTTCTTGACATCAACCGTCATAATCGACCCGTCAAGTAAAATTGAATTCGTACATTTTAGAAAGCCAATGCAAACAACAAGAACGATTGATTATTCCACCTGTTCTGATGCTCTGCACAAAATAACGTAGTAGAAGGCGAGATCACCCGAAATTGTTGTGCACATACAGGCCGGTCCACAAAAAACTGATGACCAACATTTTTTAAGTCCAACTTTTCTAGTTAGAAACCCTCAGAACTAGGAGAGAACAGAAATCTTCCCGTTTCATTAGCTTTGATTTCTGTCTTCTCCTGGTTCTGAGAGGGGCTAACTACAAAAGTTGGACTTAGAAATATGTTGGGTCGTCAGTTTTTTTGTGGACCACCCTGTACAAGCAACACATCTATCCTGGAAAATGAATTTAAGTACACCTGGTGAAAATACCTTACCAATGGCTACACATTTCATTCCTTACTAAGCTGATTACTTCTGCCCTCAAACACAGATTCAAAAATACAAACTGTTGTCACGGCGTATTTTGGACAGGCCGTGATATACTCGCGTATGGCACTCGATCGCCAGCAAGCGACCAGGGGCCCTAGTCTCGACTCGACCGTTTTCAAATCGCATGCGGTTTTATCAAAAGTCACGTAAGATAGAATGGGCGAACCATCATTTTGGGGCTGTTTTTGGTAAAACCGCATGCGATTTGAAAAGCGCAACTCGAGACTAGGCCCCCAGGTCATAGGTAAACCATAGTTCGGTGTAGTTCCCATTCGGAATTTTCGCATTCTATGTCAAATGTTGCCACGTCGCTGACACAATAGTTTTAAACAGTGCTGAAGACCAACTAAAAAGAAATACTTTTCTGTCTAGCGCTAAAAAGAAGCGACGTTATTGCAGTGGATGTTGGCTTTCCTGCTTCGAACATGTGTTGTACAGTGTAGCATACGGAGGGTTGCTTTGCGTTACGAGTGGGTCAGTCTTACCGTTATCAGTGCTTAAGCCGCTAACATTTTAAATTCAACGATGACATAAACTATTCGTTAAGATAGTACCGCAAAATAAATTTACGTTAAAACGTAAACTTTTCCCGCCCTGTGAAGTAGCAACCAGTTTGCTACTGTTGGGTACAGGTCGGTCTCATAGATAAATATACCGCCAAATTAAATGCGTATGAAATGAGTTTGTGTTTTAAGTTTTAGGTCAGTATCCAGAAAAATGACAAACCTTCCGGAGTCGTGGTAATCCTGAAAAAGTCAGGATTTTTTTTTTTTAACAGCCACGATTTTTTTCAAATGAGTCAAGAATTTTTAAACAACGACTGACTGAAGAAAAGGTGAAGAAAATGTATTGTTTTTATATAACGTTGTATATATTGTTCGTTTTTGTGGAATTATAAAAAAAAAAATCAGGCAATAATGGACATTATTGCACAGGAAAATCTCCATTGCACAGGAAAATTTTTGTTTGGATGGGCTTTTTTTTTTATTTCCACAACACATTTGTTTTCGGATTAGGATACTTGTAGTAGACCTCATGAATCAAGTGAATCAAGGAAGGCGGTCTCTTCTTTCCATTGCCAGAGACTGAAATTTTTTTTTAATGAAACTTCGAAAGGTAAAAAATGGTAAAACTTCTCATTCAGTTTTGTCCTCAACAACTAAAGTTATCGTGGAGAAAACTGAATAAAAGGTTTTCTCATTTTCAAAGTGAAATTGGAGCATGCTTTGAAATGTGGAAGCGTTTCGCCAATAACAGGTAAAGGTATTATTAGAGAAAAGCTTCCACATTTCAAAGCAACATGCTCCATTTCATTTCTTTTACCGTGATTCATTTAGGAACTTTTTTAAGGACTTTTTTTTTTTGTCGAGTTGTGAGTCTTTCAATTTTTTTAAATGAGCCCGAGGGCGGGGCAGCGGGGGGGGGGGAAGAGAACGTGGGAATCCAGTGACTTGCGCCTTCCCTGCCTACGGACCAGAGGAAAATAAGCTAAAGTTACAAACCCATAAACCGCAAAAACGGATGCTCGCATGTAGGTCACTCTCACAAAAATAGATATAAAATTGAAAAAAAATTGAATAATATTCTCAAACTTTTCGTGGGGTATTTTGTACGAAAAAACTAAGTATCAAAAAGTACAAATTTAAGGAATTCTTTGAAATATATACAGCAACAGAAAAAAAAAATAACAAGCAAGTGCCAAAAAATGATAATAACTTAAAAGTGAGCAGGGGAGGCTTACTCAGAGGCTTACTAAGAGCTGGAGGCTTACTCAACAACTAAAACATTTCTTCGTGTGAAGCAAACAACAAAATGCACAGCAGTGTTAAAAACATGAAGAGGTTAGCTCATATTCGTAAATGTACGTATTAACTCTTTAACAACCTGAACAGACGTTTTATTAACAAATTCATCCCTTCAAGCAAATGTCGTGGGAATGACGTAAGCTGGGGGGAAGGGGGAGGGTGAAACTTAATGCGCATAATTTGGAGCCTGTGGGGTGCCTAGTTGGGTACATAGGTGAAGTATGGCATGCCGTTTTATTTAAAAATAAGTGCTAGCAATAACGAAAATACAATTCCCGATATCGGAATTTCTATTTCCGATATTGCAAATACAATTGCCGATATCGGAAATTCTTTTTCCAATATCGGAATTTAATTTGCGATATCGGAATATAATTTGCGATATCGGAATTAAATTTGTGATATCAGAAATTATAGTTTCCAATCTCGAAAATCGAATTCCCGATATCAAAAATTAAATTAGAAAATCCGATATCGGAAATTCTATTTTCGATATCACAGATGCTATTTCCGATATCGGAAATTACAATTTCTGATATCAGGAATAAGTAGGCATTTCCGATATCGGGAATTCTATTTCAGATATCTAGAATTCTATTTCCGATATCGGAAATTCGAATTTAATTTCAATGTTAGGAAATACGATTCTGAATATCGCGAATTGGCTAGAATTTCCGATATTGGAAATTGAATTTAATTATCGGAAATTGAATTTGCGATATCGACAATTCTAATTGTGGATATCGGGAATTGGCTTCAATTTCCGATATTGCAAATAGCATTTGTGATATCTGCTATTCAATTTACGATATCGGAAAATGAAGTTTAATTTCTGATATTGGAATTATAATTGTCGATATCAAAAATTGAATTTTCGATATCGGAAATACTATTTTTGGATGTCAAAAATACGCATGAATTCCCAATATCGCAAATTTAATTTTGGATATCGGAAATTGCATTTGCGATATCAGGAAAAGATATATTCCGATATCGGGAATTGTATTTTTGTTATTGCTAGCACTTATTTTTAAATAAAACGGCGTGCCATAGTGAAGTCAACCCTTAAATGTCTTCACAAAGCAAAGCGCAATGAAGCGTAAAGCGATCTACGATGCCCAATGAAACTTTAGGATCCTTGTGTTTGGGACGCTGTGGACCAGAAATTTGCGGATTCGAAATTGATTAAAAATCTTACGCATGCAAGATTTTTAAAAAGTTTTCCAAATCAGGCTTTCTGTACCAAACTATTTAGTTTAGTCAGAATTTGGCAGAACCCACTTTTGTTGGAGCCAGTCAAAACACTTAACCAATTAACATGGATCATGGTCTTTCGAAGATCAACTTAAAACGAAAGATTTGTTTGGCAAAATTAAGCTTGGAGTCCTTACCTATTTTTGGCCAAGAAACAAACAAACCCCTCCCAAAACCCGTCCAAATTTTTATGTATTTATTGTAGTTTACCAAAGACCTTTACGAAGCTAAAACTATCTTGTTTGTATAGGTCGGTTTAAAATATTAAAAGTATACAGCCAACCATCCAACATTCAGTCACAAATTAATATATTCGTTCGTATTCAAAATTTTTCGACCAAACTTGGCCAGATAGTAGATAAATGGGCAGTAGCTAAAATAAGATAACACACACACAAAAAAAACTACAAAAGAAGTGATATCTAAAACAAAACCCACAAGGGTGAAAGAACCCGCCAAGTTTCAGCCAATCAAAGTAGTGATATCAGAGCCAAAATGTCTGCCACCAAGTTACTACATTAGTTGCCAAGCTAGTCCCACCGACTATTAACTCACAAATTAAATCAAAAACTTGACCACTGCTACCGGTAGTAGCAGATAGGTCAGGTATTTGATTTAACCTTTGATCAAGTACACGGTGGGATTAGCTTGGCAACTAATGTAGCAAATTGGTGGCAGCCATTTTGGCTCTGATATTACTACTTTGATTGGCTGAAACTTGGCGGGTTCTTTCACCCTTGTGGGTTTTGTTTTAGATATGCTTCACAGAAACTGAACGAACAAGCTGACAATTTTCATAGCCCAGGTAAAACCCTATCAGGCAGTAAAACAAAAGCTGATTGAAGTCCTAGTTACTCGCAATGTAACAGCCAATTTTTAACAATAAATTTGACCTTGCTTATTTTTGGTAGCTTTATAACTCCCTAGGTAAATCGTATTTTTTACTTCGTCTGCAATTTTTGTTACGCCATACTGCTTATTCAAGTTTAACTCTTTAACGTTGTAACTGAGACAAGCTGTAGTAGTTTCCAATATATTCAAGATGTACTTAACCCCTCTAAAACGAATTAATAATTTTGGAGTGAAGTTTGCATTGTAAGCAATTTTTTTTAGAAAAAATAAAATCGGCCTAAATATTTTTTCTTGGTGAATTTTGGGTCTCCTGCCTGCTTCCTGGACCTGGATACCTTGCCTTCTTTGAACCACACACCCAGCCCCATTATTTACTGCACATGTATCAAACAAACTCCAAGCTTAAAAACAGCTATTAAATGAAAATTCTCACACTCCCCATAACGACATTTTAAACAACATCTTACCAACTCAGGTTTACTGGATGGGTATCGTTCATTACCTAAAATAATATGAACTGACGCTGCTGAATGTCGAATATCGTATTCAGATTGGTGCTGAATTATGAATATCGTACGGATTAATCAACTCTTATTTACTTCATAAGTGTATCCGTTACCGTACATGATTTTGACACAATTTTTCTTCCTACAATTCTGTTCCAACGATTTTGTTTCACGTAATGAAACTGCCCTTTAACCAACAGTGTCGTGTTGCATTCAGTTTCAACTAGCAGCGATTAATTGATTTGTAACGGCGAATCTCTCGTTTACCATGCTCAAACTCAATTAAAGAATTATCCACCAATTAAACGCTTGTTAGCGGGTTCCCTCTGCTACCCCGATCGCTGCAAATGTATTGCGTCACAGACAGTTGCCCTCATGGCCCACTCAAATACGACAGTGTCAGTTTCCAGTCGTGGTGATTGAGAGGTGGCAGGACAATCCCTACTATGAAGTTTCACTTTACACAGCGCATGCGCGGTTTACTGACGAAGGAGCGATGATTTAACCTTATACGTCTGGACTGTTTAGATCAGAAGAGCATTGATGTTGTACCAAGTTGAGCAGGAATCGCGGATGAAGCAAACGGGGACACAGGTTAGGGCCGGACAAATTTATTATGGGATGAAACATTTGTTCTTACATCGCTCCCCTACATTATTCATTAAATACTTTAGCCGTCATGCTAATTAAGAAAGGCGAAAACATTGTCAACCTTGGTTATAAGGTAAGTTTTAAATCTCTAGGTCTGATAGAGGAATTAAATGGTGGATCAACAAGTCACAGCTCCTAATTAGTAAAGGCGGTAGACTTGTCCGTAAGGTTTGATTTCAACCTCCCATACATTAAAACTAAAATTTCGATGCCTAATTTCTCTCTGTCTTTCAATATTTTCTGCTCAAATTTAATATAGAAGCTTTGTTGAACTTGATGAACGTGTGTTCGAACTTTTATTAATTTCTGATTTGACACATCGGAGATCTGGACTTCAGCTGGAATCGTGATTTTCATTTTTGGCTTGTGCTTCTTCTTGTTCTTGGAACGATACGTTTCTACTACACTCTCAAATCCTATAAAGCTGGTTCTTAGCTCATTTTACAGGTATTACTCTGTAGATGTGCCCTTTCGTAAGGCATTTTCTAATTTGTCAAGTGGTTCAGGGGTTAGGGAACTCTAAACGACCAGATTGATTGTTTTGCGTTGTTTTAAACATTCAATGTTATTATTCAACAATGCCAATCAGCAAACGCCAGCAAGACGTAGACGGAAGATTAAGGCGTTTGTTTCCATTGGTTTGTGCAAACCATAATTGAGAAAGATACAAAACATTAAAACAAGCTAATCTAAACTGCATGATACGCCAAAGTAGCCCGAATTAGAAATAAAAAACGAACTCGTTTGATGCTTAAGGTAAGGTTTAACTGATCCGAAGTCAAAAACAGCAAAGGAACATAAATAAACTTTCCTGTAAGGTTTCAGATATTGCAGTGTTGCTGTACTGTTTAGTCCATGTGAAACCTTACGGCTGTATCCAATCACCAAACACGTAAATACAGTAAAAACCACAGCCAAAATTTCAAAACTTTTCATGCCCAAACAAAGGAAGAATGATGTAAGGCTACACACTTGACTACTTTCTTGGTTAAACTTTTTCAGTGTTCTTCTGTCATGACATCTACATTCCATTCATCACCTTACTGATGATACATATGTCATTTTTTAAGATATTTAAATGCTTTTCCAGGCATGGAATTTCATTATTACTTTTCACGATATTTCCAGGCTTTCAAGGACTCACACGAACCCTGAATTATCTGTAGAGCTGAGCTAACAAGACGGTTAGATTTTAACCATTTTCCAGAGGCGTCGTTAAGCCAATAGAATACACCAACCATTAGCTGATGCATCGTGTACAAAAGAAAAAATGGTAAAAACACTTGAGTACAGCCATAGTAAGGTTTCACGTGGACTAAACATTACAGCAACACAGCAGTATCTGAAACCGTACAGAAAAGTTTTTTTGTCTTCCTTCGCTGTTTTAACTTCGGATCAATTGAACCTTACCTTAAGCATCAGCGAGTTCGTTTTTGTTTTCTAATTCATCAAGAGCCAGCATTGAATTGAATTGATTTCTATACAACCCACAATGACGAGAGTCAACAAAAGCAAGAGCAACCCGGTCAATAATGCACCAACGTCACACACACACTCTTTTTATAGAGCGATCAATTTTAATCAAATTTAAAGGCTATAGTAACAACCTCATTTAAGTTTAGACCACACCAAACCCAAATTACGAAACACTTAAAGGACTTAATTAAGAAGCACAGGGGCAAATACCAGTTTAGCAAACGGAACCAGGGTCGTGTCATCATACGCGATTTTGGATAAAACCACATGCGAACTGAAAGCGATTAAGTCGAGATTGTGGGTCCCCAGCACCGCAGCTATGGTCTATATTCTAGTGATTAGAACGCAAGCAATCACTACCTTGCGCAAAGGAAAATACATCCATTCAAAGAAGTAGTTCCATTTTAAAGTATCATTACGAGGCAGAGCTACGTTAACGTCATCATTAAAATCAGCCAAGACATTGCAGAAAATATAAAAAACAACGTTTCGGAAAAGGACACTTTCCGTCATCAGATTTAAAAAAATTAGCTAAAAATTCGAGGTAAAAAAAACAAGTCGACCCATCCACAAATGTCAATATACTCACAACAAACAGAATTAAATCAAAACACCTAAAATCCCCACACATTTCCACTCAAACGTATTAAGGGGGAGAAAGATTGCCCGTCCCCCCCCTCCCCAAAAAATAATTGCGCGTTACCATACTGTCAAGGTATTTCTGAAATCCTCCGAAAAAAACGTGCAGTGCATGACATTAGACTGGTGTCGAACAGTCACCCAAACCTAAAAAAGTTAACCATGCCTACGCATAAAAATAGTGCGAATGATCCTGTGAACACGCGTAACACTGTTTACAGAATTCCCCACAGTAACAACTCCTGGGCTCTTGTACTCCATACGTTGGTAACAGTCTACAGAAGCTGAAGGAGAGAACATCTTCACACATGGTCCAACTTTAAACATCACGTTGAAACTAACTCACTGGTGCAGCATTGTTTATCAACAGGTGTTTTTCCTTTAAAATTTGGAACAAGGTACACCCCTGATTTCGAAAATGTTTAAATTTGCTTACCGAAAAAAAAAATACTCATGCTCAGGGTAAATTTGGAATCTCTTAAAATTCTCACCCAGAACCCACCAGTGCATAATTATCTTATTCCAGAAGGTGAATATCTCAAAGAATATTTCTCAAAGAAAATTTCAGCTTAACAGATCGCACATAAAGCAATAAGCCACATTCCCAATAAAAATAGATCAGTCCCATAGCTACGTGGGATTGCACTTTGTACCAGAACTGGTCTTTCCGTTTGCTTGGAAGGGAAAGACGGGGTTTTCGTTTCGGCTCCTCTTTTACCACTTTTGAGTTGAAATGTGTGGGGATTTTAGGTGTTTTTATTTAATTCTGTTTGTTGTGAGTGTATTGACATCTGTGGATGGGTTGACTTGGTTTTTTTATCATGAATTTTTAGCTAATATTTAAAAACTTGATGACGGACGGAACGTGTCCTTTTTCCGAAAAGTCTTTTTTTAATATTTTGTGCACTGTCTTGGCTGATTTTAATAACTTGTGATGTGCTGTATGTAATCTACGCTAATGTCGCTAATGCCGTAAGTGTATTTAGCAGGGTGCGTACGGGTCCTTGAAAACCTGGAAATGTCCTGGGAAATGACAATAAAATTCCAGGCCTGGAAAAGTGCTTGCAAAACGTGAAAAATGTCTCAAGTCCTGGAATACTCTTGGAAATTCGTGTAACAGAAATTCGCGTTGCTATTTCCCATGTTTGAATTCGGTGAGCAATGTTGAGACACACAAAACTTTAAAAAAAAAATAATAATAAGAACAAATCGTGACACGTCGTGACACTATACATAAGATCGCTGCACCAAAACGGTATTGTGGAAATTGCAGCAGTGTTTCTCCCCTAAACTGGGTTGAATTTGTGAACACATTTCAGTCAAAGCTTTTAATTCTTTTATTTGTCTGTTAAGTATAGTTTTGTGTGGTCCTTGAATTTTCATTGAAAGGTCCTGGAATTTTATGTGTACAGGCGAGTACGAATCCTGATTTAGGACTATAAGAAATTTAAAGTCTTACGTTAATTTCGTTGTGCTAATGAAAACTCACTATTACTGCTTTGAATAAAATGTTGAGTTCAGTAGCGATTCCAACTTGAAGCGAGTAACGGCCAGTAGTGGTGTCAAATTCAAATAACTCTGGCCATGTTTTGTATTGAAGTACGTCGACCAATGAAAGCTACGGGCTACGGGGTATTCCCTTGCTAATTTAGTGTTAAAACCAACTAATAATTATTGTCTGAAGGTAATAAGACCACAGCAGCTTTCGAAAGCTACTACAATATTATCACTTGGTTTTGTTCAATACTGGATTAAGAGAACAAATTTTTGTCAGGGAAATTCTCAGGGAAAAACCCTATGATACAGCAATTATGAAAAGCAAATAAACTGAGATTTGACTGTAATAATAATTTAAAAAAAATTGTTCCTAGTTAATACATAAGCCATTACGAAACGATTATATCCGTTGATTTTGAATCGTATTTAATGACGTAATAATTGTCAAGTCATCCTGCTCGTCAGGAGTAAGTTTTCACTGTTAAAAAAAAATATTCCGTGACAAGTTAAGAAATTTTTTACTGTCGTGATGACGTCTGTTAGTCACTGAGGCGATGTTTCTTTCTTTTTTCTTATAAAAAAAAATTTTGTTTTAAGACTGGTTTACTTTTGTTATGATAGTTGGAAGAAGTGGCGTAAAATAATGAAATAACATTTTAATGTCTTTGCTTTTACGACCTCGTAAAAGTGTCCCGCAATAAAACCATTTTTAATTACCATTTGTCTCGGTCGGCCCTGGTAAATTTGTCTGGTTGCTTGCTTGGTGCGATTTTAATTAAGATCTCCAAATTACGCGTGTGTTATTGTATCGTAGTAAAACTTCGGCGATCATTTTATCCGGCAAGAAGAAGTTTTTGAATGAAATATTTCACCAATTTGATGACGACTATCTCATACGTCTTGTTATATTACTCCTCTAAAACAGTGGGTTACATGGCGAATGTTAGCACGCTCGTAATTACGCGTAAAACTGTGATGTTATTCCTTTAGAAGCATGTTATGCGTAAAGTATGATGCCGTGTGGGGGAGGGAGGGAGGGGAGGGGGAAGATTTAAAAGTCTTTGACTAGAAGTTACATTAAGTACAGTACATTACGGAAAGCGTTATACTTACGCACACTATGCGTACGCGTTCTTAGTTTTGTTGTAACAGTTATTCTTCTTGAGTCATTATTTTGTCATAAAATTTGAATGGATTATTACCGGATAATGATTGTCTGGACTAAAGAGGAACTGGGACAACACTGAAATGGTCGTTTGCTTATTTCTAAAGGTTTTCCACATTATAATAATATAATATAGTAATAATAGTTTTTCCCTCAGAGAGTGGGCAGGATTTGAAAGGGTGGTGACCCATTGTTACCAATCCGGTAATTGGTCTGGAAGGCAGGGGAGGACAGAAAAAAATTATGGTCGACGCTTCAGAAAATGGTTAAGAGGTCCAATACACGATGGAACCCAGACACAGTTTTCATCGTAACTGCATCCTCAGTTAGGGAGTTCCGTACAGGAATCACACGTACAGCAAAAAAAAAAAAGTATTTCAAGACGGGAACACTGTGCGCAGGTCGGCAAGATGTGCCACTAGTGGGTTGTCTCTCACCCATCACATCAACATTGCCTGTACTAGAACTCGAACCCAGGACTTCCCACTTACTAGCCGGGTACTCTAAACACTGCGCTCCCGGGGCGGACCCTGGCGACAGGTCCTAGCCGAGCTTAGTAGATGTTCAAGCTTTCGCACTGGTGACCTAAACGTATAGTTCGTACTTACTATTTGCAACTTGCAACTTGCCACAGAGAAAGTTTGAAGGGGTACTAAGCTCGGCTGGATCCTGTGTCAGGGTCTGCCCTGGTAGTACAGTAGGGGGGGGGGAGATTGAGGCTTAATGGCGCGTCGACAGCTTGGTCATTAGCGCCAACCTCAGTCACAATGCAGTGGTCCGGGTTGCCACTGCACCACACATTACAGAGATATTATTCAAACCCCCAATCTAAATCTCGTCATACATCTGTACCTCCTGCAAAAATTGAAAAACACCGGACAGGAGGACAGACTTATCGCCCAATTGACGCGCAATGTCATGCGGAAGACGGAAACGACGACAAACACCATCAAGATGGCGACAATCAACAAGGAAGTGCCGGACCGTAAGTGGCCGTCGACACCAATAACATTCAGGAGTGTCAACCCCCCGCAAAAGGAAACAGTGAGTAAGTCGGGTGTGACCAATGCGCAAACGGGCCAACACAACCTCCTCACGGCGACTGCGGCAACACGCCGAGTGCCATTCCTCGACGGTGACCTTAATAGCTAGTAACTTATTACCGTCCTGTCTGTCCCACAAGGTCTGCCAAAAATCGCGTAACCAGACGAAGAGCTGGAAGGTAGTACAGTGGTTACAACGCCCGGCTAGTAAGCGGGAGCCCCTGGGATCGAGTCCCAGTGGAGGCAGTTGTCCTGTTTTTTTTCTGCAAACAAGTATACCTTGTGCTCTCGCAAGGCCAGTCTTTAACTCAGACTGTTTACTTCATTGTCGTCAAAGTTTAATTGGCAATCGAAACGAATAAATAGAATTTCACTACTTTACCTGCTCTCAACTTTGTTTTTCTTCATGCCACCGCAACTATAAAACCACGGCCGTGTTTGCAATAGACGATCTACTTTTTTTTTATTAGCGGGAAGTGACCATTTTGTTCTTCACGTGAAGCTTGGCCTCCTTGATTTCACACTTGTCCTTTTCTTGGTCGGAAACTTATGCTTGATTTAATACGTCTTGTCCTTTTTAAACTTAAAACTTGCCCTTTTTAATTTAGAATTTATCCTTTTTTTCATTTAAAATTGTCCTGCGTGATTTAGCACTTGTCCGTCTCGCTTAAAAACGCGTCCTTAGACAACCTGACACCCTTCGCTTCAGGGTGTAATTATCGCGATATATGTATATCGGCACAGAAGGTTTAATACTTCCTCACAACAATGACAGGTCCTGCCCATCGGCACCCGTCGTCTGAGAAACAGGAACTTCTGTTCCGGTATTTACATATGACGATAATTATATCCAGAGGGACAAATCTGGTGTCTCCAGGGATACTTCTCTAATTCAGAGGGACAGGTGTTAAATCAAGAAAACGAAGATTTAAATTAAGAAACACAAAATTTAACTTAAAAAAGACATAATGTAAACCAAGAAGGACAAATGTCAAATCAGACTACTATGAAATAAAGGACAAGATTTAACGATTGAGGGACAGAATTTATACCTAGAAATTATTTAGCAAGATTAACAAATTGATAGTATACAAATACTTCGTCTCTACTCTCGACTTAAAGGCACCCTTTCACCTTTTCAACTTCTATATTCAGCACCGCAGAATCTTCTAGCAATATAAAGAAAATAGAGGTAAATTAAAAAAGAACAACACTATTCGCAGCACCGCTGTGAGTGTCATAACTAAAACGAGATCACGTGACCCACATCAACCTATTGGATGGCGGAGAATCTGGAACGCGGATGCTGTGTTTAGAATATGGGCAAGGCTTTCGAAATGTTGGACAGGCGTCTTTAATGAATATTTAATAATTATTTAATAATTAACAAATTTGTAACTAAAGCAATAACTTTTGCCCCCCAAAAAATTAAATTGACGTTGCAGGAAATAGCGCATTATTAAAAAGAATTTTTATTTCTTTATTGTTACAGGTGGAGAAGCGAGCTGAAATCGAGATGGGCTGGTCTGTGTGGAGCACGTGGAGCACCTGTTCACGGACGTGTGACGGTGGAGCCTCCTACCAGCTTCGACGGTGCAACGCCCGTCAAGGGTGTCGTGGGGACGGTATACGATACCGGATATGCAGCATGCAGGTAAGCCTATTGTTTGCACCCAATATTTCAGAACCCACAGGAATGTCTGGTTAGTTTAAAGGTGGCTGTACCCAGAAGTTGGGATTACAAACGTAGCATTGCCCTGGTAACAACGCTAGCTGGATTAGTTTTCTCTGACGTAATATGGGTAGATGCTTGCAGCCGTATAATCCGCGACAATAAGACAAAAGAGTTCCTCCTGGTGAAACAATATTATTATCCCATACACTTTTGACTGTCTCCGCTGCAATCCGCCAGGGCAATCGTGCGCTATGTTAGAATTTTATCATATCAAAAACCAAAACTGGTAAAAGGGCCGCCAATTTCCGAATGGTTTGGCCCTTCAAAGGAATGATATCAACACACCAAAACATTCTCCAAGTTAATCGCACAGCTTAATAATTCGAAGGTTAAATGAAAACTAGAACATTGCTACTTTCGGTAGCAAT